>JAMFLL010000758.1:0-26542 GCA_027475725.1 Pythium rhizo-oryzae | reverse complement strand
GAGGCTCCGCCGTGCCGCGCTTCCAGGCGGGCGGCTCATTCGCCAGCGGCGGCGGAGGAGTGGACGAGAGGGGGGACCGCGAGTCCGCTGTGACAGCGTCTGTATCTTTTCAGGCTCGGAAAGCAAGCCGGAGGAGAGGAGGGGAGGACAAGTCGGGGGGAGGGGAGGCCGAGCCCACCCCCACAACTTCAGGTGGGGGACATGCCGCGGCGGAGCGGAGGGGAGGCGGAGCAGCAAGCGAGCGAACGCCTGCCGAGGTGGCGACAGTTGCATCCAGCGCCAGGCATGACTGGTGGAGAGGGCAGTTTGAAGCGAGGGCGGACGAGGGCTAGGGGATCGCGTCCGCCCGACCTAGCGGACCTCCAGCGGACGAGGATCGGAAGCCGGCAGTCGTTTCGTCGTGGGGTGGGGCGGTGGGCTCGTGGCCGTTCCGAAACCAATCGCAGACGCGTGGGCGCCCGGTCACGTGTAGCCAAGTCTATCGCGAGTCCATTAGACTCACAGTCCAAAGCGTCCGTGGAAATGCAGTGTGCCCGGACAAAATTCCAGACGCATGTGCGAAGCGGAGGGAGGGCGAGGCCTAATTCTAGACTCATCGTCAGGTCAGCGATTTGACTTCGTCCAGCACGCGCGTGGTGCTGACCATCACAACCACAGGAGCGGAGAATGTCGGTCTATGGAACGAGATGGGTGGGGTCGGTGGATGGAGGAGTGGTTTCCGAGCTGGGGGCCGCCAACAGCTCGGAAACCACCCGGGGCCCCGGGCGGGGGGGGGGGGGGGGGGCCGGGGGGGGGGGGGGGGGGGGGGGGGGGGGGTGGGTGGGGGGGGGTGGTGTCTCGGGGCTGGTGGCGCCCACCACCCCAGAACCCACCGTGGCCCGCGGCGGCGGAGGAGGTGGATGGACCGAGGGGATGCCTGGAGCGGAGGCTCCGCTCGCTGGGGACGAACGTGGTCCGCTCACACATCAGTTGGTTTTACTATGCTGCCGCTCGTACAAAAGTACAGCTCGTGCGCCAGCCACCGGCGCCGCGTTTCTGGACTGTGATATTGCTCATCCAACTTCCGCTGCCCCTCTCTCCACTTTGTGCCAGATCCTAGAATGTGTTCTACAAATCCATTCCAATTCCAACCTCATCGCCTCACAACTTGGCTCGGTCGGAAAGTTGCGGTTGAGGAAATTCGCCACGCCACGGCCTTTCGCCTCGTCTGGATACTCGGTTCTGCTCTTGTGGTGCTTCGCGCAGAGAAACGGCTGGGGGAATTTCTGTTCTGAAGAGGTGCAACCCAAACGAAGTTTCCGCTTGGGCTTCTTTTCTTCCTAGATCACTTTTTTAAGCCGGGTTTCGCCAATCCACTGGTAGTCTTCATACCCAATTCCGAAAAAGCAACACCAGCAACTCTGCGTGTCTATGTGGCGGCCGTTGACTCGAGCAAGCGAACGCGGCAGGCGTCAACACCATTCGACGCGATGATCCGGAGCTCCATATGAGGTTGAAGGATGGGCTTTGACCGCTGTCACTGCGTTTTGAGGGGCATTCCCACTGGAGTGAATGCTGGTGTCTCCTTCAGCTCCTACAAACAAGAAAAAAAAAAACGCGCTTTCAGATTACAGGATCCGAAAATACGGATCTAGAAAAGATCATTCCGTCAGATTATGTTCCGGTCCCTTGATCCATGAGTTGGCCGCCTCGAGAAGAGCAATTTCTCGCACACTTTGCTCCGCTCTCCCCTCCCCTTTGCCCTCGCCCGCTGCGCTCTCGTCCCCTCCGCTCTGAGAAGAACCCGAGCATCGACTCTGGGGGCTCGAAGGGTGCCGTGATGGCTGGCCAGCGATCGTCGTTTCGTTGTTGAATCGTTTCGTTTCACATCCACCGCGCTCTCCTCCACCTCCACTCTGCTCCACGGCGGAGCCTCCGCCTCCGCCTCCCCCTCCGCCCCGCGCTTCTGTCCACTGTATCACAGTGTACCGACCTGGCCCTGCGTGCAGTACACGTCCGCCACCTACAAGTCCTCATTGGATATTTCGGGAATGGCTACAGTCCGTTTCCACCCCCCACCCATGCATCCCACGGGGCTCACCTGCGTGGGCCACCTGGGCTGAGATCGTGGGCCACCCCCGCGCACGTGCACGCGTGCTCGTGCTGCCGTTGGCCCCCTGTCTATCCCGATGCCACGCCACGGAAGATCACCTCTGCGTCAACGCCACCAGCCAGCACACGAAGAGCGCGTCGTTTCGGGTCTCAGTAACTGAGTCAGTTACCACCGCTTTTTTCGTCCCGCCAAATCTGGGAAGCGCCCTCGCGATCGTTTCGCCGCTCCCTGCGCGTGTTCTCTTGTCTGTGTTGCAGCTGGGATCCGAGGGGGCGCGATCCCAGCTTCAACAGCGCGCAGTCAGCTTCGCGAGGAAGGCAAACACGCATAGATGCGACCGCGGAGAGAAGCGGGATGTACTGATACATAGCGGCGGTTGCGCCTAGGACGTCACGTACTCGCCGGCGTCCATGCTGTCGTCCTGCTCGTCCCCCTCCATGTGCTCCATGGTCGAGTTGAGTTCATCCGGGTCTTCACCGCGCATGATCTTCTCCAGCCTCTCGAGCCCGCGCGCCGCGTCGGCCGACGACGGGTTCGCGCTCAGCGCACGGTGGTAAAAGCCGATGGCCTCCTGGAACTGCTTGTTCAGCGTGTACACGTCGGCGAGCTTTGTCAGTACTTCTTCTCGCGGCGGCGTTTGGTCACAAAACGCTTGTAGTCTACACGAAAACACACCCGTGAGTCGCCATTACTCGAGTGTCCTTGTTCACCACGACATGAACACGAACCTCTCAATCGCGAGCGGCACATTACCCTCGCGCACGAGAAGGTCGACGAGGCCAAACATTGCAACGAGCTTGCGCGGGTCCGCGGCCAGCGCACGTTGGTACGCCTTCTTGGCCTGGTCCGCCGTCTCTGGGCGAAGCGCCAGCACGTTGCCTAGCAGCACATAGCTCTGGGCCTTCTGCGGGTACAGCTTGACGACAGTCTTGGCCGTCGTGAGCGCTTCCTTGTACTTGTTGAGCCCCTTGAGCGACATCTCGCAGTAGCCCGTGACCATGCCGCTGTACGCCTCGAGCGTCTTGCTGAGCTTGCACGACTCCTTGAACGCCTGGACGGCAAGCTCGGGGCGCATCTGCTGAAGCAGCAGCGTGCCCCGGAACAAGAACGCCGGCGCGTACCGGCGGTCGATCGCGATCGCGCGGTCGCAGAACTGGAGCGCCGTCTCGTGCTCGCCCTTCATATCACAAAAGAACGCGCCCGCGAGCCAGCTCTCGACGTGGTCCTCGCTCGTGTCGAAGAGGTGCTGCACGAGCGTGTTGAGGCTGGTAGGCGCGTTGCTCCGGCGCAGGCAGTCCGCGTGGGCGTCCATCATGCGCAGGTTCTGGTCATCGATCTGGCGCGCGAGGTCAAAGCACTTGTGCGCCTCGTGGTAGAACTCCTGCTCCATGTCGAGTTTGCCCTTGTGGAGCAGGCAGTGGAGGTTGTGCGGGAAGAGTCGGTTGACCGCGTTGAACGCTTCCATCGCCGCGCGGTGCCGCCCGCGGTTCGCGTGGACGTGCGCGCTCGCGAGCGTCTGCAGCCATTCGGTGTCTCGGCTTGTGAGAGGCGGCGAGCCACTTGCGGGCACGCGCGTGGTCGCCAACTTGGTGTAGAACGTCTCGAGCTCCTTTTGCCAGAACGCTGGGTTCATAACGCTGCTCGGTGCGCCCTCGAGGCCCGAGACGTTGCCCAGGTTTCCGGGTGCCGAGCTGGGCGTGGCGACGCTCTTGACCTCGCGCGTGGCCGTGATGTCGGCGAGCGCGAGAGTCGCCTCGAGCGCATACGGGTTGATCCGCACGGCCGCGCGGTACGACTCCTCAGCCTTGTTCACGAGCCCTTCACCGAGGTACAGCTTCCCGAGCAGCAAGTGGACCGTGAGCGACCGCAGCGGCACAGGCACCGAGTTGAGCTAGCCAACGTGACGACAGAGCGGTTAGTGCTAGAGTTGAGACGCTTGGTGGCTGCACGCAGAGGTAAACACTCACAACTTCGATGGCCTGGTGGGCGCCGTCCATGGCGATCCAGCACTCGCCCATCTTGACCTTCAGCGCCACGGCCTCGGGGCTCGCGGACGCGTTCGTCGAGCCGATCTGGATCTTCCAGCTGCGCTTGTAGTAGTGCTACGGTACGCGCAAAGCACCTCGTTAGTACACACTCGAAATCCTTTTTCTACCATTCACCACGCACCAGCGCGCGCTTGAACTCGCGCTTGGCGACGAGAAGGTCCGCGAACAGGCGGAAGCTGGCGCCGTGGAAGGCGCGAGAGAGCGCCGCGCCGCCGGGCGGCGCCACGCCGGCCGCGGCCGCGTTCGCGAGCGCCACCAGCAGCTCGCCGAGGATCTGCGCCGAGTCCAGGAGCCCGTCGCGCACGAACAGCGCGAGCTGCTCCTGCATGGTCTCGGCGTCAAACGGCGCGGCCGCGGAGGAGGAAGAGGAGGAGGCGACCGAGGAAACCGACGGCGCGCTGGCCTTGCGCGGCGCGTCCGGCTGGGCGAGCGACGGCGCCTGAGACGCCGCGTGCTGCTGCTGCTGCTGATCTTGGCCGGACGGCGCGCGCTGCGGCGTGTGCGGCTCGAGCGGGCTGGACGTCATCTCCGGCGCATCCATCCGGGGGGAGGTGTCGCTTTCCTTTGTGGGCGGGCAAGTGCAAAAAAGCGGGTCACTAAGTACGCTTCCTCACGGTAAGTTCGCTTCGCTGTCCGCAGAGCAACATGGGGGAACTGGGAACACGAGTTGCATATGTGCACACTCACACTGCTTTGTATTTAACATCGCATGGGCGCGGAGGAAAAAGGGAGAGGTAAACATACAGTCGCGTGGGCCACCGCGCGACGAGACTTAGGAGGGCGCTTAGAGGTCGTCGTTGCCCGGGCGTGTGATCTTGAGCAGCTCGACGTCGAAGACGAGCGTGGCGCCGCCCGGGATGGTCGGCGGCGCGCCGTAGTCGCCGTAGCCCATGCCCGAGGGGATCGTGAGGCGGCGCTTCTCACTGTTTTGGCATACATTGGAAGCGTCAGAAAAAGCGAGGTTTTGTCCGCCGAGATTGAGACCATGAGGCTACCACGCACCCGACACACATGCCGACGAGACTGGAGGAGCGCAAACCAAAACAGCACATCAAGAACCACCACCACAACACACACACACACACAACGTCAGCTCCATGCGTCCGCCTTTGCTGCCGCCACTGTCTCCTTCTGACGCACCCCTGGTCCCAGCCCTGGCCACCACGTCACACACAAAAAGCAGCATGAGTCCACCCGTCCATAAACGAGTCCACGCCTCCTACGACGACATCGTACCTTGATGACCTGGCCGGCGCCGAGCGTGAAGTCGAACGGCGTGCCGCGGTCGAGGCTCGAGTCGAACTTGGACCCGTCCTTGCGGAGCGTGCCCGTGTAGTGCATCGAGAGCTTGTCGCCGGCCTCGCTCTTCTGCTCGCACGTCTCCGGGCGGAACTTGACGCCCACGCGGAGCTTGGCGTCCGCCGGGAGGTCCTCCTTGGCGAGCGCCGGGGCGGCCACGGCGGCCGCGGCCACCACGGCGAGCGCGGTCCAGAGCGAGAGCTTCATCTGTGCTGGTGAACTTGGGGGCGTCGACGAGTAAGATGCCGAGTGATGGATTCCCCAGGGGCCGGACACGTTGCCGTTTCCGGAAGGGACCTAGGTGGTCGACGTTCATTGGCTAAAATTTAGATCCCATCGTGGCTGCACGCACTGATTTTACAGAATTCAGTGGAGCGGACGCTGAATCGTTTGGGGGGCGGATACAGGTGTATAAACCTACCCCTAGTGGATCCACTTGTGGACGCCCCCCACGCCTTGAAGCGGCGGGCGTCTCTTCAACAAGCGATGAGCTACGAAACGAAACGCGGGGAAGCCGAAGAAGCGACAAGTGCTGTGGCCATGCAGGACGTAGATGTGGACGACGATGCGGCGCTGGCGATGTGGGTCGACAAGCTCAGCGACATGGTCGAGCGCCAGCAAGGTGGGTTCACGCGGATGAGAACGCGAGTATTTGACCAGCCAGATTGACCGAGGTGTGTTCGGAACGTCGTAGCGACGCTGCAGCACGAGGCGGCACGCTGCAAGGTCGCCGGGATCGTCCTGAGCGCGCTCCACGCGAGCGTGCGAGGCGTGCAAAAGCGCGTCTGCAATGCGGAGAGTGAGTCGGCTGCTGGTTCCTTTGCGTTGGGTGGGTGGACTCAGGATAATGGGAACTGACGGTTCACTGTGGAATGCCAAACCAGCGACGTGTAGGCTGCTGGTCGCCACGAAGATCATGATGCGGGACCGGCGCGGAATCCAGAGTTTGCTCACGATAGAGGTTTGCACGGCTCTATCTGCATCCTACATCATTGGGCAGTGCTGATGGGCTGTCCCTTGGCAGGCGCTGGATTTGTTCTTGTCCTTGGCCGAGTCCGCGGACGTCGCAGTGGGCGAAGAAGCGCTCAAGTGCGTCATCAACTCGGTCTACTCGCGACCCGAGTTCGTACGTGACCTCGCGCTGCCACACGACTACGCTCAGCGTGCTCTGAAGATCACAGCACGCGCTGCTCCGGCATCGTTCCACTTCATGGCCTGGAAGGCGCTGCTTGTGGCATGTGAAGCCAAGGAGATGATCACAAAGCTGGTCTACAATATCCACACCTGGCAGCAAATCCATGCGGTACGGGCTACATTACGCAAAAAGTCGTACTTGTTCTCGGAGGCTGCTTGGCTCAACTCACCTGTTTGTTGGCTCTCTGGTAGACGCTTCACTTCTCCCTGCGTGGTGGTGGATCGTCATTGCCCTTCCCAAGTGGTCTCAATCGGGCCAATCTCTTCCTTGAGCTCGTCAAACTGATCGCAGTGCTCGTCAATGACCTCAAACTTTCGAATCGGCAGCACGCTCAGCGTCTCAACCCCGATGAGCTTGTGGCCACACTGCAGCCGCTTGGCGAGTTGCTATTGGAAACGCTTCGGTACTCGCCGCCGCACATGTCGCCATTCACGCCCGAGCTCATCGATCTGAAAAACAAAGTCATGGAGATCTTTATGTTCATCCCAACTGAACTCCTTGGCTTTTTTGTCCAGCAACAACACGAAGGTGAGTCAATTTTGCATCACGAGGGATCCCACCCCACTCCTGTGCTGATCTCCATTGGTGCAGCTTTGACGACAATCCTGGGCCATCTCCACACCATGCTAGTTCTCGTTCGAATCGAGAAGACCCGCATGCCAAAGGACTTGCAGCCCGTGCTGGTCGCGTGTCATCATCTCACGAGCACCGGAGATCCCGACATCAAACACTTCTTCACGACCTACGTCTTCCCCCCTCCAGCGGACAACCCGATCCAAACAACACCTCGCAAACCAGCACCACCTGCATTTTTCCACAAACACCTCACGTTTTTCCTCACGTGCCTAGACACAACTATCAAAAGGTACATGGGCGAGTGGCTGTATTTACTCTGCGATCAAAACGGTGCGTCCGACCAGTCCTAGCGCACGCCGCTGTGGCTACCGTTGTCAGCCACTTGTCCGATATAACACGCACATCTGAACTCACTAGAGTGTGTTGCGGTGACAGCTGACGAGTACACGCGCCGCACAGGACTGGGCAACGCGATCGGTCTTCTTCGGATCAAGGGACTCGCGTAGGATGTGTCAAGGATCTACATATCGTCCTCGTACTCTTCGCCGTCGTATTCTTCCTCCTCGTAGTCGTCTTCTCCAGGACTTCCCGCATCGTGATCCAAACGACCACCTGTCAAGCTCAGTTGCCGTTGGCGGCGTAAGTGACTGCTCAGACCCATCTCCTGCAGAAGCTGGAACAAGTCGGCCGAGTTCTTGATATAGTAGGGTGCCTGGGAGAGTTTTCGCCCAAGCGTGCAAACGAATGTGTTGACTGGGAATACATAACGGCCATCCTCAGTCATGTCGTCATCACGGCCACGTCGATCACTCAGCCGTGAGTTCGAACGAGCGCGTTCGAGTGCTTCCTCAATTCGCAAGATGTTTTCGTCGTCTCCATCAGCAACAGATCCTGCAGGGGACACCGCCGTTTCGACGCCAGTATCATCACCATCTACTTCCCTGTTGATCATGGATTTGAGCGAGGCAGAACCCGTTGAAACCTTGCGGTCCATTTCTCCATGTCCTGCGACAGAAACACTGTCCGTGAGCTGGTCTTCGAGCTTAGCACGAGCGGTAGGGGGAATCACCAGTGCCCAGGCCGCTGCAGGTGTATCCGGAACTCGGTGCATCCCGAAATTGTCACCGTATTTGGTCTTGAGTGCCTTAAACAGCGCAGCTGACGGCGGGAAGTCGCGTCGCGGCGTGAACTTGCTCTTCTCAGTGATCTCATCACGACGCGCTGTCGTTGGTGTCGTCAAGAGCGCACGTGGGAACATTGTTGCAGCGTCATCCGAAATGCCTGTCTTCCCAGCAGGACCGTGTGCGTGTATGGGTGTCATCTTGGTGATGTTCTCTCCAAGTAGCAAAAAGTCGGCTTCAGCGCCTTGCGAAGGCAGACGAGTCAGCGGTGGCTGCACAAACTCTGGGTCGATTGTAGACCCATGCGCACCATGGTGGAGACCGCTTCCGCGGCTGAGCAAACGTCTGAACGATCCCTTCGGACTCAACCTATCGTACGCGGTGGAGTCATCCAAACTTCCAACTGTCGCGGCGGTAGATTCATCACCACCCCCCATGCTCGCCCACGATCGGCTTTGTGCACCGCCTAGCAGAAGAGAGGAGCGACCGCTCAACAAACTGGGCGTCTCATCCTCGTCGTGCTGCATCAGATTGGCTTGCGACAGTCGTTGTCCAAGTATTTGGTCTCTTTCAAGTTGTCGGCAGTACGCCTCCAGATCGATCGGCGGCGGAACCAACACAGCAAACAGGTCTTCATCCGTTCGGTCGTCACCCGAGGCAATCACAAGCACGAAGTCGACAGTCGTCTGATCTTCCACCGCATTCTCCCTGTCTTCCAAGGCACTGTACTGCTCGTTGCTCTGATGTTGAGGTTCACCTCCACCGACCGGATCCTCTTCAGCCTGCAAGCGAAAATGACTGAGCTCATCAGCTTTTTCCTGACTGGATTTTCGCCAGCGCTCCTTCAAATCAACGCTCGGAGTGCGAGGCTTGACAAGCGGAGACGCCAAAGGCTGGACTACCTCTCCAAAGTAATCCGTATTGACAGGATCGTCCTCAGGGAACAGCGTTGAATAGTTCATAAACTCCCAGATACGCTCGAACAAACTGGCCTTGCTGACCTTCTGCGGACGCACTTCCAGATATCGATTTCCTGGTACGACGGCGACTGGGAGACTTCGTGTCAGCTCACGGAGTGAGATCAACAGCTCGCTTGCTTGCCACAACCCATGGTCGAGATCACAATCACGATAGTGCCAAGCGACCGAACTATCTTTCCGCTCAATGAAAGCACCAGGGGTCCGCTCGGTGTAGTACTCGATCAACGGAACGACATGCTCCCACCATGTCATGTCCATGTTCGGCACCATGCAGCGCCATGGATCATTCATCCACTTCACGTACACACCGTACTCAGCAGCGAGCACAATACGCCCGGCCAGACCGGAGAACCACTGCTCGCACACGCTTGTACTTCGAGCACTAACGACGACAACAGTATTTCGCGGGTCCTTCGTCAACATCGACAGTTGCCATATCAATTCTTGTGGTGGATAAGAAAGCTCTGGAATCGACGCCTCAGCAGCCAGCACACTCTCGTAGTTGATGAAGATGAGTCGCTTGGACGATCGAATGTACGCTGATGTCATGTCACGACGGCTGAGCTCACGACCTGACACGGCCAACACGTTCTCCTCACTGGATTCTTCGAGCTGTTCTAAGAAATTGTCTGCCCAATGGCGCGAAGTAAACGTGCTCACGTAGCTGTACATGGTCTGGTGTCCGCGCATGACTTCTTCAGAATCTTGCAAAGATGTCATCAAAGCGTCCTGCAGTTCCTCCGTATTCCAGGGATTGATGAGCATAGCACCACCGAGAGAGTGCGCGCATCCTGAAAATTCGCTGAGCACAACGCGCGCATGACGCCCAACGGCTTCGCGACACACGACGTATTCGAAGGGGATAGTGTTCATGCCATCCCGCAGAGGCGTAATCACCAGCGTATCGGCCAGGGAATACAACGCAATCAACGTCTCGACGGCGAGCTCTTGATTGAGATACTGAATTGGAGCATCCGCCCCAATATCTTGGAGCTTGCTGTTAATCCTCGATACCAGAGACTCCACTTGCGCACCCAATGGCGAGTCGAACTGACTTGGGGCACCCGTGACGATCTGCACGAACACCACTTCTTGTGCGAGCTCTGGCTTCGTGGTGAACAACTCATCGACGGCAAGTAGCTTCTGAACGATGCCCTTGGTGGGATCCAGCTGATCAACGCCAAGCATCAGTTTCTTGCCCGCAAACTGCGTCTTCAGTTGTCGAATTTGTTCTTCGACTGCGTCAGAACGAGCCAGATTGATGAACTTGTCGGCGTCGATACCCACTGGACAAATCGTAACGCGCGCGAAGTGACCATCGAAGTCCACACCCTTGTGAGAGCTCTCCAGGCCAAGCAGTCGGACAGCTGAGCTCTGAAAATGACGGGCATACTCGTAGGTCTGGAAACCAATGAGATCTGCACCCAATATACCAGTCAAGATCTCGTCGCGGTTGTTCAAGATACGATACAGCTCCGACGACGGGAAAGGGATGTGCATGAAGTAGCCGATGTGGATTTTGGCGTTCGGAAACAGGTTCTGGATCATCTGGGGCACAAGCGTGAGGTGGTAACCTTGAATCCAGATGAGATCCCCTTCCTCGTACACTTCTTGAACGGCATCGGCGAACGCCTGGTTCACGGCCACATACGCTTGCCACATCTTCTCGACGTTCCAGTCCTCACTGCCCATCACGATCTCGCTCTCCATATCTTGTTGCGCGAGCTGGTCTTCCGTGGTCGGCGGAATAGAGTGGAACAACGGCCACATGACGGTCTTGCAGTAGCCTTGGTGGAACAGCTTCTCGCGCTTCGGGTCAAGGAATACCGGGTAGTAGTTTCGATCTTGCAAGAGCTGCTCCTTCAACTTGTTCTGCTCCGAGGTCTCCACATCGCCGTGGACCGAGCCGATCCACACGCAGTCGTGAGTCTCGTGGAGCGACAGGTACGTCTCGATCGCCGCGTCCAGACTCACATTCTCCGGGAACTCGGCGCGCCACTGGGACTTGTCCTCGTCGGCAATCAGCGTGAACGGCAGCTTGCGCGTGACCAGCAAGACGCGGCGGCGGCGCCGCCGCTGGCCGTTGCTGTCCAGATCGCTACCGTCGTCGGTCACGGTCGCCGTGGAGCTCTCATGCTCGGCCTTCACGCGCTTCTCGCGCACTTGGTTCAGTTTCGAGTACAGCGCGGCGAGCTCCGAGAGCAGCTCGCCCTCGCGCTCCTTGAAGCTCTTGTCCTCACGGGGCGCGTCGCTCTCCATGTTGGCTCGCTTGGCGCGGGGGCGGGACGAGAACGCGTGCGGCTAGTGAAGCGGGGAACGGACAATGGCGCAGTGTCGCGCGGTCGAAGGCAGAGACGCAGTGAGGAGGAGAGCGCGGCTCCACGGGCGCCGCATCGACCGGCGCGCGCGGGTTTCCTTTCCTTTCTCTTTTGGATCGTTCGGCCAGTTGCGGAACACAGACCGTCGCACTATACTTCCTCCAGTATATGATACCTCTCAACAGAGGTTTACGGGTAAAACAGAGCGGGAACAGAACAACGAAATAGACTGGATCTGTGTTAGAAGGGGGGGACGCAAGATTCCTTTTACACCATGGCACGAATGTGGCGGTTGAACTCGTCTTCGAGCTGCGCCAGGTCTTCTTGGGCCTGCCGCAGTGTCGCAGCCGCGAGTTCTGTGTGGAGCGGGAGCCCGTGGTACGGATTGAGCTGCTTGCGCAAGTCGGCGTTGCCCGCCTCGGCTTCTTCGCAGGCCTACAGTTGACAGACGGCGGGTGATTATTTAGAACACAATCCAGCACACAGAGCGCGCAAAGAGAGCGTACCCGCTCGAGCGCAGCCAGCTTGTGGTGCTCGATCCTATGAGCACGGCACGCATTGTTAGCAGAATGTAACCGAGCATGAGCAGGGTTACGAATACGCACTGGTCTCTCTTCTCGTCGAACTGCAAATCGGCGAGTGCGGCATCTAATGCTTGCTGGACGCATTCGTGTCAGTCTGAAGGGTGCTTATCGGATTGATCCAACATGGGAAAAGGACGGACGCACCAGCTCCAGCTCAAAGTTTCGCTCGCGCTCGGCGTGCTCGGCTGTGCGCTGCTCCATTGTCGTGGTGTTCTCTAGACCAGTGGCAGCAATTTTCATCATCGTCCATAGACCGCATATCATTACCACGACCTTGGAACCACGTAGCTTACCGTGAACCTCTCGCTCCTGGGCAGCCTCCTCCAGTCGCTGCTCGACTTGCTCGAGGTCCTCCAACTCGGTGGCCAGCTCTTTCGAGCGCTGCTGTGCTTCCTCCGCCTCCGCGCTCAGCGCTCGCTCGCTGGCTTCGGTCTCATCGATATGGTGGATAAGGTCAGAGATGCCCAGCATGTAGCTGCTCGTCCGTGTGTCTTTGAGCTGCAGCAACTCGGCGGCCTCGGAGAGCATGTGCAGATACATTTGGCCGTTCTGTCGACCAGTGACAGACACAAACGCGGTGAGACGCCTCTTCCGGTGAGCCAGTCGGCAAGCAGCCCGCGCCTCCTCCCGCACCTTGGAGAGGTCGTCTTCCGCGACGCCCGCAGCGCTCAGCAGCCCGCGCTTCCGCTCCGTCTCGAGCTCGTACTCCTCGCGGACGCGCTCCTCGATCGCCTCCATTGCGTTCGATTTTGTCTGTCGGTCCGCTCTTTCTTGCTGTGTGATGGATGGGTAAACTCTCAATTAGCAACATGTCTCAGGTGTGTTTAATTTTCAGTTGCAAATTCAAGGGTGGATTCATTTGCCACAAAGACTTATCTCAGTAGATCGGAGACTTCCATGGCCGACGACGCGAGAGAGCCATGGGTGCTGTCGGCGTCGCGCTCTACGCGCGCAGACCACGCTGGCTGGTGAAACCAATTGTCGATCGCCTGATCGAGCTCCGGCACAGATCGCTGAATAGTCTCGGTGTTCACCTGGACGACATCCTCGAGCCTCGAGAGCGATGTGCGTGTCATGGCTTCCGTGACTTGCAGCAGTGTATTGAGCAGCGCCTGGGCCTCTGGGGCAGTCTGAGATCGGTCCTCGGACACATCACGCTCTAACCGCTGGAATGCTCCACTGATTTCCGTTGAAGTTGCGTTCTCGTCCACTATCTCACGCAAATTCTCGAGAATCGCAGCCCAGCTCGCATGCTCTGGCACTCCCAACGCCTGAGCAACTCGCTGGTAACCATTGCGCTGGCGTTGGTCCTGGGGTTGCGATGGCATCGATCCATCGACCATAGGTGATTGCTGCAGTTGGTTGATATAGAAATCCTCGAATGGCGTGGGTATGTTCGCTTGGCGTGGGTGCTCGGTGATCGCGTCTGAGGGAACGACGAGCTGCTTTTGACCTATGTCCTGCCGACGCAGTCGGACGGAATTGAATGCGCGAAGCTCGTCCATGACTTGCTTAGACCAAGATGCCAATTGTACATCGCTATCGCGCTCGAGACGAGGAAGACTTTCATCAGTTATGATGTGAAGAAGCCGTGACTGCTTGTGCGAGAGCGACTGAAGAAGCTCTTGGTTGTGCCTGAACTTCGAGCGAATCTGTGCGACGATGTCTTGTTGGCGCTCATCGAACTGATTCATGAGCTCAATCTTGTGCTCAAGCTCCTGCTTTTGCTGGCGATGGGTGGCAACTTGCTTGACGATGTCGTCGAGCGCTCGCGTAGCGTAGTTGAGCGCCACGGCATTTGCCTGACTCTGAATCTGCAAGTCCACGGTTTCCGCAGCGAGCACAGTATCTCCACCCGGGTTCTGTTCACCAGTTCCGTCCCCCCACAGACCATACATTGTTGCGTCGGGTCCCGTGGTTTCTTCCACACGGCGCTTCAGTTCAGTAGCCTTGGCGTAGACTTTCTGTGTGTTCAGGAAGCGCTCGATATGTTCGGCTTGACTCTGGCGCAAGAGGTTTTGGATCTGAACAAGTGCGTCGTGGCTCGTGCTTGACTGCTCTTCGACGTGGGCTGCATACTTCGCGTCTTCTTCATCCTCGGGCACGTCCTCGTAGGGTCGCGAAGCCGATTCCAGAAGCCATGTGAAGAGATCTACACCACTTGAGGCGCGAAGATACTGTCCACGCAGCACACGAATTAGAATTCATCCACAAACATCAGCAAGCCAATGGACAAACAGCGTACGTCGATGTCGCTGTCACCGAAGTCGACTCTCTCAGCGTTCTTCGAGGTCTTCAACATCCGCTTGACTTCGTCAAGCAAGATGTCGATCTGATTGTCAACGTGGGGGTCCATTTCCTGGTGTTCTGCGGTCGTCACAAATGACTGCACCTGATCAACCAACTCGCCGAGCGCGACCATGATGCCGTCATTTTTGTCGTTGAACGTCTTGCGCAACAACTCTCGTTGCTTTTTGTCGCTGGCCGACTGGGCGAGCGCGTCATGCTCGTCTTCCAGGCCCCGCACACTCCTTAAGAGCGCATGTTCACGCTCTCTCGCAGTGTGAAGCGCCCCCTCAAGCTCTTTTTTGCGGCCCTCGAGTGTATCGCGCTTCGCCTTTGCCTGTTCGCGCTCTTGCTTACACGAATCGATGCCGTGACGAGCGACGGCAACATTTCGCTTGATAATCTGCCCCGTCGCGCCACAAAGTCAAAATACCATATAACGCACAAGACCCTCGGGCAAACGACACGCACCTCCATGTCTTCAGCGTTCTTGATGTTGCGCCACGCCCACGCCCACACGGGGCCGAGCGCCCCACGGCTCAAGGCGTCGATATCTTTGTCTTCCAGAGCGCTGGCGCGAGCAAACCGACCCTGCACTCGAGTACGTCAATCATTAGACATCGGTTCGAGACAGATAATTGGCCACACCATTTGCTTACCTGTGGCGCATAGCGATGCCTCTCGAGGAACTCGCGGAAGGCCTCGCGGTCGCGCGCGCGCTGCGCGGTCGCGTCCATCGTCCGTCAAAGCTCTGCAAGGTCAAAACCCGCGCCAACCCCGTTAACAACCTCATTTATTTCCAATCAAAAGAACGCGGTGACCAATATACGCCAATTAGAATAAGAAATAATTTATGCGCGTAAATCAGTGCGTTTCCACGACAAAAACGTAAAATGTCGGAATGAGATCTAAGCGAAGTGGAAAATGAGAGAATCCAACAAAATGTTGGATGCTGCACCGCACTAGACCTGGCTGAAGACGTAGTACATGACCACCATCATGAGCACCATGAGCGTGCCGCCGAGCATCGTAAACACGAGCTTGCGTTGCCGTCGGCGGCGCATCTCCTCGACGTCGCGCAGCAGAATGGGCATCGGCGTGAGCTCCAGGTCTGGACGCACGCGGTACAGCGCGGCCTTCTCTTCAAGCGTGAGGCGCCTGCAGCACAAGTGAAGGGGACGAAGTGAGACCACACGCGACAGAAGCAAAACTAATGAGACAATCAGTCAAATTTACATACCGAGGAATGCAGCGCGCCGCGCACGACTGTCTTCGCGAGGTCTTCTTGTTATCGTCGCCTTCGTACTCGTCGTCTTCGTCGTCGGTCTCGTCAATGTCAATTGCAAACCCCACCGAGGACGGCTTCTTATCGAGCGCACGTGCGCCACACTCACCGCCCGAGCGTATTCGCAGGATCGACTGGATCACCGGCGGCTGAATGGTGGAACTGCCACAACTACCATCGCTGTCGCTTTCGGTCTCGCTCTGGTTGTTGCTTCCGTGCGAATGGCCGGGCGATCCCTGCGGAGAGATCATGCGTTTCTTGGACGTGCTGAACGCGTCGTCGATCTCCTCCATCTGGTTGAGCGTCAACGTGCCGTACGTCGAGATCACGCGCCGTGCCGGCTCGGCCTTTTGGTAGCTCACGACCACCTGCTTCGACTCCACCGCGTACTTGTGAACGAGCAAAGGGAAGAGGCCGCTGGAGTCGCCGTACGCGTCGGAGTCGGCGGTGGTGAACATCGACACACTGCGCGCGTTCGCGTCAAGCAGCGGACGCTGCTCATTGTCATGGAACGAGGTCGGGCTCATCGCCATCATCGTGCCCGAGCGTTGCAGTGTGCGATGGACAGGGAGTAATCGACAATGGCCGAGTTAGTGGGCGGGGGGGGGACGAATGTGCGCGGCGCGAGTGTGCGAGTTGGGGACTGAGCGGGAGCACGCGACGGCGATCCGCGCTACGGACGGAGAGGGGAGGGGATGGAGGAGACGCACGACAGTGACCCACTGGCGGCCGACGCAGATGGATAGCACGGGCGAGAGGGTGGGAGGCGTTAGGAATGGAATGCCGTGCCGTACGGAAGTTATGTATGGGGAGGGATCTATTTGTTGCGCGCCTGCTCCCCCCCCGCAAAGGCGATCCTGGGGTTCGAAAGGACAGAACCCAACGGGCGGCTCCTTGAAGCTTCGAAATAAAGTCCGCATTTGACAACTTTTGTCCCACAACGTTCGAAAAACCCTCATCCAGCAACTTGAAAATGTGCGCGGAAGCATCCATGCGTATGCCCCCAACCGGAATAAATAAAACAGAGCAACGCGATTGGTTGAATTAGTTCATAGAACGCTTTTGATTGGTGCAAAATAGAGAACCGTCGACAACCTCCACCAAGACGGAGCCAAACGACGGAAGGAAATGGGTTGCCTCTCATTCCTCAGCTCCGGCGCGGCGGAACGATATCGAAGACCGCCGGTCGGTGGCGTCATGCCGCCAGGCTGCTTCGATTCATTCCTCTTCGTTGTCTTCGCGCACCTGCGGCTGCTTCGCGAAGCGACTGCTCTACGGTATACGTTCGTACAGCAAATGGAATCGCCACCTGCGCGCTCGGCGATGCCTGGGATGAGATGGATCCACGCGCTGCCCTGCTCGACGCTTCCGGAGATTTTGAGTGGTGCTGTGCCCAAAACGGGATCGAAATCCTGAAGCACAGCTGAAGCGTCTCACGTCCCATGCGGCGGACTGCCCTGATTCAGGACGCGCTCCGCCTGTTTGAGTTCGCGGAGCCGTCCATTTCGTCTCGCTGGGAGCACTGCAGTCTGACCGGCTGCGTTTAGCTACGAGTCGCACGGCGCACCAGTGAACGGCTCGCGAAACCGTGTGGAGTGCCACTGGTCCGCTCGCTCACATCTCCATCGACTCGTTTCCCGATTTAGCCTCCTCAACGACTGCTACTGTAATGTCTCCGCCGCTTTCGATCCCCGATGGGCCGCCGGCATTGATGCCAGGGCTGACCGCGGGCAGCGGGTGTATGAATGCGTCTCTGTGCGGGTGTAAACACAGCAAATCGTCCCGTTGGGGTGCTGTCTCTGCCGTGCATATTGCCCCGCGGCATTGCGCCCCGCCCGCATCCACGCACGCGCTATGCGGCATGTGCTAACGCGTGATGCCAAAATTCCACTGGATTTCTCGCTCCGCATGGCCTGCCAGGCGACAGGCGCTGCGATTGGCATGCGCAATTCGCACCAGCATGGTCCACCCTCGCGAACGGTGGCGTCAGGGCTGGTATGAATGACACCACGCCCTGGTCCAAAGGTGTATGCTTAGTGCGACTGTATGGCCCATCGACGAGATGGTGATCCAGGCGGTTGGTCGTGACCGTAAACCAGTGTGGTGCGTCCTCCTTGCTATCTGTTCCCACCGGCTCGCTCGAGCCAGAAGGACTCGCGTCGCCGTTCCGCGCGAACGGAGAACGCATGGAACAGCGCCGTATGTGTGGACGCACTGTACGTTCCTCCGACATGGCTACATTTGAGCCCTCTCCCCCAAGCGTCAAACGAGAAGGGTGACGCGGCGCATGAGCTGCCTGTGGAACAGGCTCGATGGAAAGCCGCGCGCCGGTCCCTCCCCTGGCATCTGAGACGCCCCGACCTCTCGACGTGGGACACTGGACGCCATCCGCACGGCCGGAGCAAGGAGCAAGATGACGCCGCGTGCGTCGAAGGCGTCGCGCCGTGAACTGCCGATGGCAGCGCCCTTGCCGTCGCCTCTGCGTGGCACGGCCGGAGCGGATGCGGACGGACAGCTCGGCACCATGGCCAACAGCTAACGCTACATGGCGGGCGTGACAGCAATGGACTGATAGCGGTTTATATATTCGTTCATACGTCTCTCCGTCCTTCAGGAGGTGCGTGGCGCCGATGGCGGCACGCTGTCGTGGCGGTCGCCCGAGCGCGGATTCCGTCGCTCGGGGGTACTAGTGCTAGTCGCCGCCGTGGCCTGGGCGCGGTCGTTGTGGTCGTGGTCTTCGTCATTGTCGTCGCTGTCGTGCTCGGCGTCGCTCGCCGGGTTTGGGCTCGGCGTCCCGACGGCGGACAGCATGCACAGCGCGGGCGCGTCGGTCTGGAGCGGCTCGGCGGCGCACAGGCGCTGCCACTCGTCCCAGTCCAGGTGCGCTGTGAGATTGATGTCGACGTGGTACTTGGCGATGCAGGCGCCGTCGTCCTCGGGGGCCGTCGCGTGGATCTCGCGCACGTCGGCCCAGCCGCGCAGGCGGTCGCCGCCGGACAGTGGCCGCCGCCGCACCAAGTGGCGCGGCGACTGCCGGCGCGCGCGCGTGGCGTCCGCCTCGGTGCCTGGCAGGTTCAGCATGCGCGCCGGTCTTCTCCAGCGTCCGTGTGTGCGCGAGGGCGCGCGAGTTGGAGACTGCCGGGAGGCAGCTGGACGCTCCGGTGCTCCCCCGGCCCGGCCTGGCCGGCGGCCGCACCGGCAGGTTTCTTTGCGCGGGCCCTCGCCGCCATGGCGAGGCGAGCCGCTGGCAAAATGTACACTCTCGGGAAAAGGGCGGGTCCGTTTTCGTGCGTGAGCGGTGGGAACGCCATCAAGTCGCGCCGCGCGGGCGTGCCTTCCGTCTCCAGCTGCAGGCGCATGGACGAGCCGCCGCGCGGTCACGGAGGTGGCACTCGCGGCGCCTGACGAGCGGCGCGCGTGATTGGCCCGCGGGGGGCGATGACCAGATGCCTTCCCGGCGGTGGCGGCGCATTCTGTGATCGTCCGGGCTCTGGGACGCGAAATGCCGCTGGATCGATGTCTGTGGCGGCGAGCGCTTTGGCGGAATCTCAGAACCGAAGCGATGGCATCGCCGCACCAAAAACGGAAAAGGAGATGCGGACAACCACAGTAGGATTGTGGTCGCCATCCAGCGTGCCATCGCCGCGGGCTGTGCATGTTCAGTGGCGTTATGCGTGGCAGCTGGCGGAGGCAGCGTCCACAGTGGGAGGTGCCGTGCACGACAGAAGAAGGAAAGATCCGCGCGCCGTGTTCAAGGCCACCCGACTCTTCCAGGCACGAGGATGTGCATGGAAATCAAAATGGAAGGCGGGCACTTTCACAGCAAGGCGACGAGTGGGACGCGTGGCCAGTGCCCAGCGCGGAAAGAGGAGCGGCAGCTGCGCAATTCCAGTGTCTTTAGTCTAACGCGTCCACGGCCAAGCAAGCGGGACTCCCGCTCCCGCTGCGGGAGGGCGCGACGGCCAAGTGTGGTGGGAGGCGCCGCGCCCACGGGAAGGCTTCTCGGTGTGGCTCTAGTACTGTAGCTTGCTCGAGAAGCAGACGGTGTATCAGATGAGCCTGTGGGTGGAGGCTGGAACGCATTCGCCGCGATGCTGTTCTCAGATGAGACCCTCATAGTTCGTGATGTCATCGGTCGAGGCAGGAAATGGGCGTCTCACCCAACACGACGTTCTCCCACTGCACCGCGAGCCGCAGCACCTCCATGAAGCATGCGCACGGCGTGAGCGCGAGGCCCACGGGCGCGTAGCCCGCGAACGCCACGTGCACGCCGCCCTCGGACTCCGAAGGTTCCACGCGCCACCTAAATCATGTCCACACAGCGGGTGTTAGCGAGGACCGAGGACCACCTTCAATAGCGTAGAACACGTTACCAGCTCAGCTCGCGGATCCACTCTTCGTGGATTTCCCGCGGCGTGGCGCCCACGAGAATCTCGAGGTCCGTGTCGTCCGCGAACATGGTCGCACGTGTGTGGGGGTGCTCCATGTCGCCCAGCGCGTCCAGAATATCGTTGTCGACGGGCTCATAGATATCTTGGTTCGGCACAGAGTGCGAAACGACAGCATAGCCCCCGGCGTCCGCGAGTGGCGTGAGCGTCACGTGATAGACCGACTTGGCTATCCGCAACGGTCGATCGCCTGGAAGCGCCGGCGAGGGCGAGATGTCGGGCTCGCGATGGACACGCGTGAGACGACGGAACACGAGCCGTGAACTTCGGCTGTGGTCGCTTGATGCCGAGAGCACGCGGCGCCGCATACGGAGCATGGACGATGGCGCAACACGAGAAGGCGAGGGCTCCGACGAGCCAGACGACTTGGTCTCCGAGTAGAACTCCCACGTCCGACGCGCGGCCTGCTCGAGTGTCAGCGCCATCGCCAGGAACTGCTTGGCGACTTGGAACGCGACGTACTCGCCCTGCGTCTGCGACCAGCACTGCCACCCAAAGGCGTCGTCGCGCTGAGATATCTCCGAGATCAACTGCATGGCACTCAGTTGACCGATAGCGTGCGTAAGAGTAGCATCGACGTCCACGGACGCCGGGGACACGAGCGACGGTGTCGTCTGGCCGGCGAATTCCTGCTCTTCCTCGTCCTGAAAAGCGTCGACAAGTCGCCCGAGCTGTCGGCGGATCCTGAGCTGCTCCTGAGCAGTGCGCTGGAGCACGGACTGCTCCGCCGATATCCGATCCTTGTGTGTGATGAGCTGCACCAGCGAGCGGCCATGTTCGTCGGTGCTCGTGCCGGCGCTGTGCGTGATCTCCGGGTGCGAGAGCTTGAGCATCTCGTACTGGTGCGCGAGCTGTTCTTCCTGTTCTCGCAGCTCGCGCAGCGTTTCCTGCGAAAAGAGTTGGGAGAGCGAAGCGAGATAAGCGTCCACTCACCACACACACGATCAACGGCCTGTCGTCCTCACCTGCTTGCGCTTGTAGAAGCGGCGAAACGTCTCGCGATTGCGCTCGCGCTTGTGGTCCTCGCTCACACGCTGCTGGCCGTAGGTGCGTCGCCGTCGAGGGTTCGAGATGTCGACGACCGCCAAGGAGAGCGGCGCAGCAGCGTGCACGTCGGACAACGTCGACGCGGACACACCAGTGACGAGAGGGGCCTGGGGGGATATCGCTTCGGCCGCCGATAGACCCGACTCTTTCTGTTCTTCATCACTCATTGCGAACGGTGCTGTTGCCGCCGCTTGCTTCACCATCGCTGTTGGCGCGACTGGTTCTCGTTGGAAAAGCGTCGCCTCTGTCTGTGTGGACACAAGTGACCGAGACACAGTCGAGTGCGCCGAGGAAGAGGACACAGGAGGGCTCGCCCCAGCGCCACTCGTGCGCATCGCTGGTAGTGAACGACTACGCCACTCGCACGGTTGGAGAGTGACGGACGCGGCGGCCTCCGTCTGCTCAATAAACTCAGCACTCCGTGACTGAGCCGCACCTTCGCGAGCAGGAAAGTACGCGTCCACGAACAATACGCGCCGCCGGCTCTTGACAGGCACGCAGCGCTGTAAACAAGCGTCCTTTCTCGCTTGAGCGATCGAAGTGTCGGTTGTAGGATCGCTCGCCTCCTTCGCGCGATCTGCGCCCTCCGTGACAGGGTGTACTGTACTGTACGTACTGGTGGGTGGCAAGGCGCGCGAGGTCCCGGCAATTCTTTGGTCCCTCGGGGCGCCCGCGACTGACGTGCCTCCACGTAGCAATTGACTGACTTCTGACTGGCTTCGAGGCCCCCTTCCTCCTCCCCCACTTCTCGCAGTTGCCTTCGTCGGTCGGGGGGTCTTGACACTCTGGTTGAACAGTGGTGCACGCGCCTCGCGCGCAGGCTCACGCGAAAAGCAAACGCGCGCACACATTCTGAGATGTCCGTCGTCTCTCTTCACACGGGTCACGGCGGAGAGACAGTCCAGCACGACCGTCGCGACTCGCGCCATCCACACGCCGAAGATTTTTTCTTCCTCTTCTCCCTCCCTCCTGCTCCTCCTCCTCCTCTGGTTCTCCCTCCTGTGGCCTTGGGTTCCTTCCTCTCTGTGGCTCGCCGAGCGGTGGCTGCGACCAGCTGACGGGCGCTTGCTCCTCCGGCGGATCGGAGACCGTTCGATCTGAGAATCCCGGCCTGTCATGGCTTCGCGGCTTTCCGACTGGTCAACTCGGACGTCCGACCACGGAGCTGGCAATAGGAGACCCGTCCCTACAGCAACTGTGGCTCTGCTGTGAGTCACTTCAAGCCAGGAACGCTGTCCCCGCAATCGTTCAGTCCTTCCTTCCCTCCCTAGCCCCCTGGGCCGTCACGACAGGACCCCTCTCGAATCTGAAGCGCTCTCCCAGCGGGCGGCTCTGTTCATACTGTACCGGCTGGCACAGACAGCGATCACGAACCGTGCCACCGTGCCACCAACGTCCTGGACCGCCGTCCACCCACCCCCACGCGCACATTTCCGGTTTGTCTGAGGTTTCCGCCGCTGCCTGGGAGACCACGACACCAAATGTTCCCCGCCCCCGCGGCCCGCCATGTTGTCGTCGGCGCCCGAGCCGCACCGAATTCCTCGTCTGCAAGAGCCGCAAAGAGATAGCGAAAGCTCAGTCGTGAGGGTCTTCGAGAGACAGCAGTATGATGATAGAATGCACCGCGACCGTGGACGTACGTTCATACACAGTGCCCGCCACCGTACGAGCCGGGTGGCGTCCGTGACGCGAGTGGACGCGAAGCGCGCCTTCCGTGCCGGGAGTGTGCCCATGGCCGGCTGGAACAGGCCAGTCTCTCGCACGACGCTCGTTTGGACCGCGTCGTAGGGCAACCGGAGACCACCACCTGCTCGCTGCGATCAGCTACCGGTGGCACTTCAACGCGTCGGCGGCCGCGTATGCGTGTATGGCGCGAGTCCCACCTCGCTCCCCGATCCTAGTGCGTGTATGCACGTACACGCACGTGTACAGCACGCATGGCGGCTTGCGGTCCTCATCATGTCCACCGCGAGCGTCTTCTGCAAGTCGCGCACGAGCTGCTTTCACATGCGACTCGGACTCAGACGAATCAGATAGCGTTGTGTTTGTAACAGTTAGACTCAAGCCAATTTCAATTATCATACTTGCCTATTTTAGGGCACTTCCACTGAGGTCAGAGGGCTCGAGAAATGGGTTCAGCATCTCGGCCAGCTCGGTGTCCATTCGGTCGTTCTCCGCGATCGACGCCATCAGCTCTTGCGCCATGATGTGGGCGTCGTAGATTTGCTGAAGCGCTCTGCGCTCGTCTCGTAGGGAGCGCAGTGTGCTATTCAGCGCGATAAGCCGGCGAGCCGCGCCGCTGGAGTCACGCGTGGCCTTGGCATCCAGCACGCGTTGCAGCTCAACCTCGAGTGCGGCGACCTCGGCCTTCATGCTTTCCCGGCGAGACTAGTACACAAGAATGCGTCAGGTGCTGTTAGACTACACGACCGGAATACGTCAATGCTGATCAGCAGAAGTACATACCTTGCCGCGTTGGTAGAACCGCTTGGCGCAAGCGCGATTCACCTCGAGTCGGCGCGTGGCTGCTGCGAGCGGGTCGCGTCGCAGCGCTACAGTACTTCGCCTCTTGGACGGAGTAAATGTCGGAAACGCGTGCTCGACCATGAGCCCCACGGGAGTGCTTGGGTCGCTCGAGATAACACCGTTGAGCAGATCGTCGTACTTTGGGGATGCCATTGCTGCGGAGGTGGAGAATCGTAAAATGTGATCTCCGCAGCATCAAGAATCATCGCCATACAGCAACTGAGCAACATGGCAGGAGTGGAATTCAACGGGCGGCCTTATTGAAGGCCTCAGTAGGCATCAGTCGAATAGCAAGTCATTAGCGGACGGGTCGGTCCACCCGTGGTGCAAATCCAGTCCCATGGGGTGCAAGCCCTGGAAAGAACGAGTAACGCGATCTCGGCGGCGACGACATCCTCCTGAGTTTCGAGGGAAGTCCCTGACTCGGCTCGCTCCCACTGTCAATGCATTTCCAGCAAAAATATTTGGCTCGCCAAGGGACAGGTATGATTTTTTGGACGAGGCAGACAAGCCAGCGAGCTTTGATGGGGCGAATCCCGGAGAAACGGCAGCCAGGCAGCACCTCTTTTTCTCGAATAATATCTATATATGATGTAACCATTTTACTCGCAAGAGTTGATGCATACCAAGAGTGTGTCATGAGGACATTAGATAGTAATCACAATGCATATTTGGGATTATACGATATTTGAAGTTATTGCACTTTACAGTACATCATGATTTACCCACTGCAGGATGTGCTGATGTGCTCCGTTGATCGCGAGCGCAGACCAAATACACTCAAGTGGCTTCGCTGGTGCCTTCAGTCATGGTATCAGTCAGGAGTAGCACCCACCACCTCGTGCACAATCCGCGCCGGCCGTCTTCGCTCGGGCGTAGAGTTGAACGCGGCATTCCAGTGTACTGGATCTCCACCGACGACCGCGCCTTCTTTTTCCAACCTGAGCACAAGCCACCCTTCGGTGCGATCTTGATGCGCGTTGATCGCGTGCGCCGCGGGTAGGAAAGCGTCGCAGTTCTTTCTTTCGTGCTGCTTCAAAGTGTTTGCGTTCCCTATCCGCACGGCCAGTTCCAGTACGGTTACGCTGGTTACTGGACCGCTGCGGCGTGTGTAACCCAACCGCATGGCACATGAATAAGATGGCTACACATAGTCAACTCCAGTACATGGCTACAGCGGACATCCGCATCCCTCTGGAGCATTGAGGCTCCATCAATACCGCCCGCTTGCGTCCGGAGAAAACGCGGAGAGAGCGAATGTGGTGGCACCGGCAGGCGCACGTAACGACATGTCGCGCTGCGCGCCAGGCCGGGCGCGACCAGGGCGTGGCTACGGCCGTCGCCGTTCGTACCGGCGCGCTCGCTCATTTCCGCTTTTGCCGACTCCTCTCCAAGCGCAGAAGCTCGCAACGACGCATTTCCATCCATCTCCCCTCGCTGATCTTTTCCTACCCGCCATGGTCGAGGTCATTACTCTGGCCGCGCTGGCCATCTTTCTGGTGATCATGGTTCTCTTCCAGAAATTTGGGAGTCTGTGCACGCCGCGGCCGCGTACCGCAGAGGCCGCCAGTGGCGACCGTGCGATCATCACGCCGACCGGCGCTGACTGCATCCCGATGACTCCGCCAAGCAGCGACGACGGCCTCGGCACGCCGAGCAGTCACTACGCGATCGGTGTCGGCGACGAGGACTCGCCGCCCAACATCACTGCCGTTCGCGAGACGCGCGTGATCTCGTTCATCCGCTTCTCCGGTTACACCGACTCGAACGATTCCATCAGCGAGCGCAGCACAGGGCTATCGTTCTGGTCGGCGTTCTACAGCGCCAAGGAATCCGAGTGCAGCGAAGCCGAGCCCGTGGACCCGGCGTCCCCACCCGCTCCGCAGCGATCGCGGCCGTACATCCCGCGTCTATTCAGCCCCCGCGACAGCGCGGACGCCGTCGAGATCGTGGCGCTCGACGGCTTCGCGCAGCGCAACCTGCTCGAGTTCAAGCCGCACAAGCCGCGCATGCTGACCACCAAGCGCCTCAAGAAGCCCACGTACACGCGCCCGCCGCACGTGTTCCTCGTCTAACCAAGCGTCCAGTATCCCTCCCTCCCTTCGGCGTCCCGCACCGCCAGCTTATCTATCAAATGTATTGTTCGAATATATCTCTTGGCGCATCCCTGTTTCCAGGTGCGCTACTGCACAATAATGTACGTAGTGGCGCGTTGTTCGAGAACAACGCCGCTCCCCCACAACCCACCATTCTCCCCCCCCCTTCTCGCTTTGTCGTGGATACACTCGATGTGACAAGGCGCAACTGCAGCCGCCCTGAATAGAGCGCCACTGAGTTGGCGAGCGGTGGTTGGCTTGGGGATCTGAGACCCCCTCACCCGCGTCTGAGTCCGACCAGCTCCCCCTCACAACACACGGAAGCGCATCATTCCGGGCGCCGGACGGGAAGCTCTCGCCTCAAGGACCAACATCATCATCCGGCTTCGCGGTTGGCGCGCCAAGACGAGCGGCCGACGCACGCGCACCGTTAGACTCTCCCCCAGCGTCCCCCCCTCTCTCTCTTCCTTCCCCTCCCCCCCCCTGCATTACTCTTTAGACCGTCGACCGCGCACTAGAAGATGGAGGCGCTCCAGCAAGTCGAATTCATGTACAACCGCCAGCGCGGGCGCCCGGTGTACGCCGAGTTCGTGCACCGCGGGCAGCCGCCGCGGTACCCGCCGTTCGCGATGCAGCTGCCC
>JAMFLL010000757.1:0-26556 GCA_027475725.1 Pythium rhizo-oryzae | reverse complement strand
GGCGACCCGACGTATGCGGACACTACACTATGCCGTGGACTAGCCACGCTGAGCCTAGCACGTGCCTAGAAAAACACTGTTTTAGAGACAGTGGGTAGCTACGCGATAACGTAATCATCATCATCATCATCATCACGTCGAATCGAACTGCTCGGTCGTTGGACCACGACGCGTAAATGGTCACGGCCATGACAGTCACCATGAAGACACCTCTCCGAAGAGATCGAATGGGTAACCCTATGACCGAGATGATCTGGTGTCATTGCTGATATTATGCTGAATGTGTCTACTAGGACCGAGGGCGTTCTTATGCACCAGGAGTGCGTCACGGAGTGAGGCGCTGCGTTGCTTTCACACAGAGGGCGAACAACCGAGGCGCTGCCCTACATGCAGCAAGGCCTGCCTGGATCCACCGATGTACTGATGCCAGGAAACCGCGTCAGGGGGCCTCCGGTGTTCTGGAGCGGGAAACGAATGCGAGTCTTGTTGATCGACGGAGGCGATTCCGAGCGCGAGAAGAGGTCTTGGTCACACGGGCCTAGAGACCAGCGAGTGAGCAGCCTAATGGGCTGTTTGGGGCTTGTGCAGCTCTACCAGGAGACGTACAACGGGCGGTGGCACTGGACGCAGCAGACGTACGGCAGGCAGGTCTTGCACAACTCGTCGTTCGAGCGCATCCGCTCGTACTCGGCGGGGTCGATCCCTTCGGGCGGGACGAGCTTGCGTTCAGGAGAATTGACGAAGGCGACAATGGCGCCGAGCAGGAGCAGCGTGCAGCCGGCTACGATCCCAATATACACGAGCTCGCTCTCGTGCTCTTCCTTCTCTTCTTCGTCCTCGGTCGGCGCGGGTGTCCACGGGGCCTGTGTAGCCGTGACAGCGCACGCCGCCTGGGTCTGCCGGATCTCGCTCACGCTCACAGTGGTATTGCCCCGCCAGCCGGAGCTCACAATCACGCAGTCGCCGTCCAGCAGGCGCGCAAAGTCGTTCAGCGCCTCCCGGCAATCCGGGTTGCGGCAGTCCCAGTTCGTCTGCTGGAACAGCTCTGGTGGGGGCAGGCCGCTGCCTGGCCACTCGCAGCTACGGTACGCGGCGCTCTGCTTCCCGAACGCGGAGACCGCGGCTGAGCACTCGAGCAACGACGCATCACCGACGTCGCCCGAGGTCGACGCGGACGTGGACGAGGACAAGGACGTCGCGACGGCAGCTCCCTTGCGCAGGTGTCGATGGACGGGCTCGGCGTTCGCGCTCGGCGCCGCCGAAACTACCAGCAGCAGCACTGTGGGCGATACGAGCGCACGGCCGAGGCGCATGGAGAAGGCGTGGCAGAAAGGAAAATGCATGCCGAGCTCGAGCAGTTCCCGCCCGCATCGGGTCCTCCTTCTATGCGACATGTGAGCGCTCGCCGGGGACCCCCCGGAGTCTCACGGTGCCCTTCCTCCGAGGAAGGGCACCGTGAGACTCTGCTGGAAGACCGTGGGACTCGCAGATACTCACGGGAGGATGGACCACAGTGCAGGATTCTAACGCGCGCCAACGCGGTCGAAGCCTGGGCTGGTCCTGTCCAGACCACCGTGCGTGGTCTGACCACGCACGGATGACGGCTCGTCTGCCTGCTTCGAACGGGTCGACCTGCATAAACGAATACTGCATATCAGCTCGACACATACTCTACTCGCTGTGGACTCCGTCGCAGCCTAGGAACGCGAGAAGTCGAACTGGAACGAGAAGTCGACGCCTGCGTAGCAGATATTACCACAGCACCGCGAGCACGCGGCGCGCTCCACGCAGACAATAAGCATCCACACACCGTAGTGGACCACGGGGCTATGACGAGTCTGGAACCAGCATCTGCTTCCAAGCGATCTGGGGATGGAGGCAAGGAGTCGATAACGTCGACTCTCCGTGGCGCACGTGCCGTAGAATAGGTCAGTCTGCAAGTTGCAGACTGTTGCAGACTGTAAGTTTCCAGTACCCAAGTATGGTGGTCTCCTTACCGGCTTACGGGCTGCGAGCCAGTACCGCTGGGAAACACTCGAAGTCGTTGGTGACAGTGCTCTGATCCTGCGTCAGATGCGCGACTCCAGGCCGCCGAAGAATCGCCGCCTCCTCCGTCTGTATGGAGAAGCACGCCGGCTTGCAGATCAACTCGATGTTCGGCAGTGGACACACCATCCCCGGGCACACAACAAGATGGCGGACTTGCTCGCCAACTTAGCGATGGATTCCGTGACCAGTACACAGGTTACTCATCTGACGCACCGTCCAGGCCATGCCGATCTCCATGAGTATCTAGGCACTGACCTACGTCCATGGCTATCCGATCACCTCGGACGCCATGTTAACTTGTCTTAAGAAAACCCCAGTGTCGTAGAGCTACTAGAGTACATTTGTTGCGCTCAATAGACTTCATTCGCATCATCATCATCATCAGCTTTCTAGTACGCAAACTCCCGCCACGCCACACCCAAGATCGCAAGGGCCAATACATCTACTTGCCCCTGACTAGCGTCTGGACCTGAAAGAAACGCGCTCGCCCCGAATGGACCGGACTCGCAGTATTCACACAAGGCGACGTTCTCCAGTGGCGAGCCTCCACGATTACATAGGCTCCATCGACCTCCTCGGTGCAAGTGTTGCTCAACGCATCGCAATAGCAGTTCACACAGATGTACCGCAATAGACGCCACCTTTGTCAGCCAGTCAGACAGTTGTGGATTTCGACGCTTGCACGGCGTCCACGGTATTCGAGAGACAGACCAGTCTTGTGGTCGAAGTCTTCTTTTCTGCAAGCACTCAAGTTGAGCAAGCGCTGGATGCAGTGTAGCCTCAGACGAAGCACGAAGTCATGCACAGGCAATTGCACCAGTTATCACCGTCACCGTCGGCTTCCACGCACACCCCGACGATACTACCCAAAAATGCACGGCCCGGCCGCGATCCGTTAGTGCACCAGCAGAGGTGTTCCGTCGTGGACGTCTCGCTTTTGACCGTTTGCCATGTTCTCGGCACCGCCATGGCGACGACTCGCGCGCACGTGACCTGGTGTTCGCAGATCTCCGCGGCGTTCAAAGGGTTGTTAATGTCGGTACTGGCACCGCCGCCACCGCCGCCTTCGATGATCACACTGTTGAGCTTCGACACGTACGTTGGGACGCTACGCGGAGCAAGGTCGAGGTCGTTGGACCACGATCCGGAGCCGGCGATGGAGCCAGCCGCAAGCACTTCCCAAGGCCACAGAGATCGAGTAGATAACGGTACAAGTGGATAAATACTGTGTCATGGCTAGTGTTGGGTTGAATCTGCCTCCTCGAGCCGGGAGGCTCTGTGTCGCGCGCCGCACGACAGCTAGTCGCCAGGAGCGCGCCGCGAGTCGAGGGTAATTGTGCTTGTTCACGGGGCGCGGGATATTCTGATTTGGTGACTGGGTCGAACGAATGTCGGCCTTCTTGCCCATGGGCCGCACCATGTCAGCCTGTCAGTTCTTCCGTACCGTAGTGACCGAGCAAGCGAGAGAGCGATCTTCGACGGAGGCAATTCCGAGTAGAACACCGTGTTTTAAGCAAACAACGGGCGGTAGCAGCAGATGCAGCAATTGTACGTTGCGCAGGTTCGGCACGCCTCGTCGTTCGATCGCATCACTTCATACTCGGCGGGGCTGTAACCTAGTTGCACGGCGAGCTCAAGGCCCTCGGGGCCCTTGTCTCCATCTAGGAAGGCGACCAGCGCGCCAAACAACAACAGCGTGAAGCCGACTACGATCCCGACGTACATGAGCTCGCGTGTCCCCTCGCCACTCTCTTCGTCCTTCGTAGAGGGCTCTGGGGTGGACGGTGCAGAAGTGCTCACCGGCGCGCACACCGCCTGGGCCCGCTGGATCTTGTGCACGCTCACACTCGTGTTGCCCCGCCAGCCAGCGCTCACGATCACGCAGTCGCCGTCAAGCAGGCGCGCAAAGTCGTTCAGCGCCTCCCGGCACTCTGGGTAGCGACAGGCCCAGTTGGCGTGCTGGAACAGCTCTGGCGGAAGCGTGCCTCTGCTCGGCCACTCGCAGATATGGTACGCGACGTTCTGCTCCCCGAACGCGGAGACCGCGGCCGAGCACTCGCGCAAAGAGACGACGCCATCGTCGCTTGAGGCCGACGCTGACGAGGACGCGGACGCGGACGTCAGCACGGCGGCGGCCTGGCGCAGGTGGAGGCTGTAGCGCTCGGCGTGCGCGGCCCCCTCGGCCGAGACCACCAGCCGCAGCGCCGAGCACAGGACCAGCACACGACCGAGGTGCATGGTGGCGGCGAGGCGGATAGGAGAATGGACCGCGTGCCTGTAGGAGCCTCCCAGGAGGGCGCCCTCCTCGGGACCTCCTTCTGCGGCACGCGTGCCTGTCCTGCCCGCGCGGACCGTGAGAGTCTCATGGTGAGACTCTCGACCCGAAGCATCGTACGACTCTCACTGTGAGACTCACGGGATGGACGACGGTGCAGCGCACAGTGAAACGGGACCAGACCACCTGCCCTCGGAAAGCGGCTCGTCTGCGCGCTTCCATGCCTGACCTCCAGCAACGCATGTATCATTGCCAGTACTTGAAGTTCAACCTCCAGCAACGAATATATCAGTTCGACTAATTCTCGGCCAGCCTAGGAAGTCGAGAAGTCGAACTGGAACGAGAAGTCGACGCCTGCATAGCAGATACCACAGCACAGCGTGAGCACGCCACGCGCTCCACGCAGACAATAAGGGTGTACGGGTGTACGCACCGTAGTGGACCACGGGGAACACCAGGATGATGGCGATCCAGGACGTGAGCTTGCCCACGAGCGACCACCGGTGGGTCTCCATCACGAACGCCAGCAGCACGAGCGCCGAGAGCCGGTAGCGTACGCGCATGACTAAGTACACGCCCGCAAACGCCAGCGCCTGGAGCAGCGTGTAGAGCAGGATGCTCTCCACGGCCGGCCTGAGGCGACTCGGATCCGTGTAGAACTCAACTAGCAAGAGCAGCACGAGCACGATCTGCTCCCACTCGTTGGCAGCCGCAAACAGCGCCGAGTAGGCCGGGTAGATCGAGAGCTGGGACATCTGGAGCGAGAGCGACGGCACATATAGCAGCAGCTCCGTACGGGTGCGGCGCGAGAGCCGCCGGTGTCCGCGGAACACCAACGCGTGGCCCACCGCGAGGAACAAGACGAGCGGCAGTGGCGTGAAGACCCACGAGAACGGGATTCGGAAGCGCCAGCCGACGCTGAGCGTTATCAGGAATATGGTCACCGTCGGCACCACGGAGGTTGGATCTGCTCGCTTCGTGGGCTCCCCCATGGTTGTCCACGGCGGTCGGATTAGACAGTCGTCGCCTCCAAAGAGGCTGCCTGACAGCGGTTGCGTGAAGCAGGGTATTGTATTGTCTATTCATACAGGGACCCTTTGTTTCGCTAATCTGGGCAAGGGCAGAGGTTCTATTTTTCGACGGTCTCACTTACGATTCAGGGAATGCTACGGTGGATTCATTGGATCTACTCGGGCGGCACGTACGCGTCTAGCGTAATGGCCGCCGCGGCATCGCAGGGCGTGAAGGCGCCGCCTTTCGTGGGCGTGGCACAGTCTCGGGGCGAGAACCGCGCTGTGGCGTCGGAGACAGGCGGCTTGTGCCAGCACGAGCGGATCGCGGAGAGCTGCGTCGCCGGCGCCGCGCCGCTGGGGTTGGCACACAGCACCTGGACCCGGGCAGGGTACAGCGCCTGGACGGCCGCGACGGTCGTCGTCCCCGCCTTCTTGCCGGGCTTCTTCTTGGCCCACTTGTTGATCTCCTTGGTCGCGCGGTCCACGCGGGCCGCGACGTTGAGCGTGGCTTCAAAGTAGTTCACGGCGGCCGCCTCCCAGTCATCACCAAACGCGTTGTAGCAGATACCGTGCTTCTGGAACTCGTGGTTGTAGATCTCGCAGAGCGAGTCGTACTCGTCCTTTTGCGTCGCGTCGACCCACTCGCGCGCCATGCGCTTGAGCAGCTTCTTGTGGTTGCGTGCGAATTCCGCGGCGTGGAACGGTTTGTTCGCGAGCGTGTCCGTGACGTTGCAGCAGCCGGCGTAGCCGTCGTTGTAGTTGGGCCAGAGTCCGTGGATCGTGAGCTCGCTCTTGACCACGTGCGGCTGGCACGTGATGCCCGCCGGGTACGGGATGACGTTCTGGTGGGAGATGGTCGAGTCCACGCCGTTGAGCAGGTCGCGGCAGAACTGCGGCACGAAGAGCTGCTCGAGCAGCAGGTAGTCGTAGTCGCCCGGGCGCTGCTTCTTGGCGAGGCACAGCGGGTCGCCCGTGAGGCACGTGGGCGTGGCCTTGGAGTTGACGCAGATGTCGACGCACTGCTGCTTGGGCGGCGTGGGCAGCCAGCCGCCCGGGTAGTCGACCGCGAGCGCGCGCGGCGCGGCGAACGCGGCGATCGTGAGGACCCAGGAGACGACGGCAAGATGCATTGTGTCGGTGGGGTGGGCGACGCAAATTGGAGAGTGGGGGGAGGAGCAAGCGAGGAAGACAATCCGCCGACTAACAGGAGCGGGAGTCCTGCTGGCACAGCCGCCTGTCGCCCTGCTTGGCTTTTTCTGGTTCGCCGCCACCAGGTGGGCCCTTGTGGTCATCACTTGCTTGTTGGTTGTTTGTTAGGACGTGGCAGCCGTGTTGCCACGTGGGCTCTACTTGAATATTCAGCGCCGCCAGCCGCCGCGTCCGACTCGTTGAGCGTGTGGTGACGTCGCTTCAACGTCCCGCGCCGCCTGTCTTCATCGCCCATCTGATGCGCCGCAGCCGCATCATGCGGCTCCTGCCCGATTGGCCAAGGTATCCTTTCAGCTGGCGGCGGCGGCGGAGAGCCGCGACGATCGGCCGCATACCCAGCCTGTTAGAAGAGTTCCGGTGCCGCCGCCTCCGCTTTAGTTCACTGGCGGCTCGGCACACGTCGCACCCGGCATGGCGACCCTGTATAAGCGATGAGGGCGTGGTAGCACAGACGAAAACCTGCGACAGGTGGCTGAATGGCTGAATGGATTGATTCTGTCGATTATATATTCATGGACAGGCAGGAGTTTAGCTGCAGCACAGGTCCAGGCTGCAGCACACCACATCGCCGCCGCTGGTCTTGTTGTTGGTGTCGCTCGCGCAGGACAGGAGCACGCACAGGAGCACCACCGCGGCCCCCGCTGCGATGCCCACGAACATGAGCGAGCGGTCGCCGTCGCTCGCCTGCTCCTCCTCAGACGGCGCGGGAGTCTTGCTCGGTGTGGGCGCTGGCGCCGATGTACGCGAGGGCGCTGAGGTCTCCTCCACGATCTGGCACGTGGTCGCGAGCGCCTTGAGGTCTGCGAGCGCCACCGAGACGTTCTGGTCGCTGCTCACGGCCAGCGAGCAGTCGGCCTTCACGGCGTTGACAAACTTGATCAGCGCGTACGTGCACAAGTAGCTGTTGCAGACCGTGTCGGCGTTGGCCGTCGTGAACGGGAACGCCGGCCGCGACTGGGGCGGGAACGCGTTGAGGCACGCGGCGTAGTCACTCCGCGCAAGCACGTCCTGGGCCGCGCGGGAGCACGGGATCGCGGTGGGCGTTGTGGCGTTGGATGATGAGCTGGTCGTGGCGCTCTTGGCCGTGCGGATGTGGGTGATCGCGTCGTCGGCGGACGCGCCAAGTGCGCCGCACAGAGCGACGGAGATGAAACACAGGAGCAGCAGAACGACGTGTCGATTGGAGCTCATCTGGAGAAGGTTTGTGTGGATTTGGGGACCCCGGGGGCAAATGGAAAACTGGTGAATTCAGGTGGAACACGACGCCGATGGTGATCGTGGGCCGGGGGCCGTCCAGACGAGGGAGATGGAGCTGACTGCCATGCAGAGACGCGGCCGAGTGCACCCACTTCCAGTGGCTTCGAGGCAGCCATCTCTAATTTTTCGAAGAGGGGAGATGGACGACCTCGATAAACGTATCAACGGACGCACCCAAAAGAGTAATTTGTGGTACCGGTATTCGTATCAACATGAACCTCTCTTATGCAGTATCCTGTTCAACACAATAGTTCAGCCTACCTCACTGAGAGCGTCAGCAAAGAGCTCGAATCGCAATAATACATTACATTCTCATCCGTTCCCCGTCTCCACCGAGCGCCCGGCCGCCTTGTGCTCGGGGTGTCGTGGGTCTCGCTTACTTACGGGCCTTCTTGGTCTTGCTCTTCGGCGCCGTGCCGTTCCCGGTGGCCTTGCGCTTGTCGGCAGTGGTCGTCGTTTTCTCCGAACCAGCATCAGCGCCCTCGGGCAGCAGCTCAATCTTGAGTTCCTGGCGGTTGCCAAACGTCGTGGCCACAAACACCTTGACGCGCACGGGATCAAACACCGTGAGTGTGCGGTCGTTCTGTTTCTTGAGCGTGAGCTCGTGGCGGTCAGCGTTGTACACGACCGAGTCTTCATCGTCGTCCGCGTCGTCCTTGCCCGTGAGGAACACCATGCCCTCAATGCCGAAGCGCGGCAACAGCACACCCACGCCGTTGTTCTTGACCTTGGTGATCACGGCATCCGTGTCCGTGGGGAACTGCTGGAAGTAGAGCAGCGTGTGAAGCGTCACCGACGCACGGCCCGCGAGCTGCGCGGCGTGGTGGCGGCGGTTGAGCTGCTCCGCGATCTCGTGGAGGTGCGACTTGTTCTCGAGGTAGCTCGGCAGTGGCGTGACGCCGATCGCCGCAGCAAGCAGGCGGTGCACGACCACATCGGCGTATCGACGGATGGGCGACGTGAAATGCGTGTAAATGGGCGCCGCGAGACCGTAGTGGTGGAACTCGGACGGCGTGACCTCGCCGGAGCTGAAGTACGACGCAGGCATCATGCAACGTGTCGTCAAGATTCTCAGCAGCTTGTTGAAGTACGGGTTCTTCTTGCCGCCCTTGGCACGTGCGAGCGCCGCCGACGGAATCGTCGGTTCGAGCGCCGCATCCAGCGAGTCCTGGAGCTGCTTCGAGCTGTCAACGTGGAGCTCGACACCGACAGACTTGGCCTGGCTGCACAGCAATTCGAACTGGCGCTTGCTGGGAGCAGGGTGGCGACGCAGCATCGAGAACGTGGGGAAGTGGCGCACGATCTTCTTTGCAACCGTAATGTTCGCGAGAAGCATGAATTCTTCAACCAGAGCGTTCGTGTCACGCAGCGTGTACATCTGGACGTCGAGCGGGTTCTGCGTCTCCGTGTCAAGCACAAACTTGACTTCTGGCGACGCGAGCGTGAGAGCACCGGCGTCAATACGCTTAGCACGGAGTCGAGTCGCGATCGCATGGAGCGTCTTGATACCGCTGCCCAGAATCTGACGCTTTTCTTCGTCCTTGTCGCCGCTCTTGGTAGAGGGCTTGGGCTTGGACGCCGCCTTACCGGGCAGCGCCATCACCGAGCCAGCCTCCGGATCGTCCAAGAACACCTGAGCCTCCTGGTACGAAAGCGACGCGATCGAGCGGATGATACTCTTGCAAAACTGCACATCGACGACTTCGATATCGCGGTCGCCCTTGAACTTGAGCTCCCACAGCACACTGAAAGCAAAGTGGTCTTCAGTTGAAGTAAGCGAGCACAGCTTGGTCGTGAGCAGGCCGGGAAGCATATCAAGACGACGGTCCACCAGGTACGTTGACGTGCCACGGTCCGCGGCTTCTTCGTCAAGAGCAGAGCCGGGCTTGACAAAGTGCGTGACGTCGGCGATGTGGACGCCAACCTGGAGGTTGCCGTTCGGCAGCTCACACACGTGGAGCGCGTCATCGATATCCTTACAGTTCGGAGGATCAATACTGCACACGGGCAGTCCACGCAAGTCGCGACGGCCCTGCGAGTTCTCTTCAGTGATAACCCAGTCGATGGGCGGGAGACACTTCATGACTTCGTCGCTGAATTCGGACGTGGGAATGTCGTGCTCAATAAGCAAAACGCTCGTCTCGGTCTCCTTGTCGCCGATCACACCAAGAGTCTTGACGTAGTGGCCGAGAGGAAACTTGGAGTCGGCAGGCCACGAGTCGATGGCCACGAGAAGGCGCTTGTCCATGAGAGTCTCTGCCTGGCGTGTCTGGATCTTGATCTTGGGCACCTTGCGGTCCACAGGCACAACAAGGAAGGACGAGCCGCTGTTCACAGCAGCCGCCGAACGTGGGGGCTCCAGCGAGCCGCAGTACTTGCGCCAGTTGCGCTGGATGATACCAACGACCTTGCCCGTGGGTTTGAGCGTCAGCGACATGTCGCTCTGGACCAGCACGGCCTGGTCAGGCGAGACCGTCGGCTCGGCTACGCCAACCACGCGCTCCGCTTCTTCCTCAGCAGCCTCGGTCTCTTCAGCGTCCTCCTCATCGTCGTGCTCTTCTTCCGCGGCGGCAGCCTGCACAGCGAACGAGTCGGACGGCTTCTTCCACGCAGTCTTGGGCAGCAATTGGATCGCGACGACGTCGCCGTCCATGCCGCGGTTGATGTTTTCGCGTCCCTGGATGAGCACGGGGATCTTGGCGCCGTCCGGGCCGTGGATGAGCACGTGGCACTCGAGCCAGTGGTCGCGGTTGCAGCGCAGCACACCCTGGAAAAAGCGCTTGTTCTTGATACCGGCCAGCACTTCCGACATCGCGAGGTGCTCCGGGTACAACGACTTGCGCTTCTTGCCCGTGGACGACACGCCGTCCTTGGTAGCGGCGGCGCCCTCGCCCGAGGTCGCCGAGACCGCGAGCAAGTCGCGGATCTCCGGGCACGTGGCCTCCACGGGCTCCAGGAACTGCGCGATGGTCACGGCGTTGGTCACGCCGAGCTCCTGCGCGTTCTTCAGATCCGCCTCGTCGTTCGCGACGAACAGCACCTTGACGTCGCGGCGCTGGAGCTCGAGCAGGTGGTCGGCGTACCACTTCCAGGCGACCGCGACGGCGCGGCGGTTGCGCGCATCCTCGGACTCGACCTCGCCGTCGTTCGCGCCCTTCTTCTTCTCCACAAAGCTCGCGCGGTGGTGCTCGTTCGCGAACACGACGAAGCGGCGGTCGGTGTTCATGAGCAGCGCGCGCAGGCGGTTGTACACACCCAGATCGTGGCGCTTGACAAACTCCCACACCGTCTCGAGCAGGATCACGTCGGCAAACACCTCGGCGCCGAGCTTCTTGCGCGTGGAGAACTCGAGCGCGTCCATCTGGTGGAGCACCACCTCCATGGACGGCAGCACGTACACGCCGCCGCGCGGCGCGTGCGCGAGCACCGCCTTGGTCGTGCCCAGCACGTGCGTGGCCGCCGACGTGTCGCTCTCGGCCACGCACAGCGCGCACTGCGGCAGGGCGCAGCTGAGGTCGTCGCGCAGGTAGCGCTCGCGCACCGCGCGGATGATGCGCCCGCGCTTGGTCGCGAAGTTGCGCTCGTCCAGCGTCCACAGCGGCGCCGGCGTCTCGCTCGCAGTCGCCATGTTGCCCTTGGGTGTTTCCGCGAGAAATGGAGTGGTGGGGGCGGCCATGCGAGGTGTACTGTGTTGTCTTTACTGACGCATACCCGATAATAGAGGTACCGACACTAAAACCGGTTTAGGAGGGGCTGCTATTGAGGTGGGTGGTAGGTTTTTTTTGAACCGCAAACACCCTAAAAAAATGCCCGCGAAGACGGGGGAAACCAACTGGGGGAAACCAACTGCCGACGGCAAGCGCGACGCTGAAGGAGGGGAAATGACGCGGGAAGATGTGCGCGTGGAGACGCCGGTAGGGGTGTAGGAGAGATGTGGGGGATATGAGTGGAAAGCGCGCGATCTGACGCGTCGATTGGTGGTGTTTGCGGCCGTTGGGGCGGTCTACAGAGCGAGTTACCGGCTCCGGCAGTGACGGCATCAGCGCCGGTTGACGCATCCCAAGACGCCGCGGATTCGTTCGGCGTACGGGTACCCGCGGCGCAGAAGGTGCTGCTCACAAACGTGTTCGGGGGCTCGCTGCTGCGGCGCCCGTCCAAGATCCCGCGCCTCGCCAAGCAGCCGTCCAGCGTCGCCTCCACGACTCACGGCGACTCCTCGACGGCCGGTGAAGCGCGTGCGCCATCGTTGTTCCACTCCAAATTAACGGCTTACAGCAGAGCGATGTCTGTCGCGAGCGCGGCGAGCAGTCGCGAGACCACGCCCTTTAGCTCTCCAAGCAGACCGTCGTCGCGGCTGCGTGGGCCAACGCAGGTCCTGGGCCGCAAGCGCCCAAGAGACGACACCACGAGCGTAACGATCGCGTCGGTCGCCGAGCGGCTTCAACTGCACGGTCAGGAGCCGCAGCATTCCGAAGATCTCTCGGTTGCAACGAGCCACGACGACACTGTCTCCCAAGCGTCGATGTCAAGAGAGGACGAATCCGATGCGTTCGTGTTCGCGTCGCAATCCAGTGTGGCCAGTGTCCACGACGATGACGAGCCACCACTTGAGCAACAAGTCGTAGTGGCAAAGGCGCTGCAGCGCGACTTACTGCGCGATCGAGCACGTCTACGGCTCAAGATCAGCTCGATGAAAGAGGACGTCGAGACGTACTACGAATTGCTTGCGCGAATGGAGCAGGTCACGGTGGCGGTGATGACACAGCATAATGAGGAAAAGCGCAACGATAGTGAAATCGTGCTTCGGTTAGCAGAACGTATCCAGTCGATTATCAGTGCACGAAGGACGGATGGGGCAGCGGAAGGACCGCGGGAGGAAGTCGGCCAAGAGATGACCCAGGAGGCCGCCACACACGAGGAGGCTGCCGATGAAGATGCGGCTGCACCGAGCGAGTCTCCAACCCAGGCGACATCACATTATCAGCATGTTGAAGAATACTGAGCACCATATTCCCACCAAGCGCGACCGTTTTCAGTCCGTGGGCGGTGGCTATTGCTGTCGAGTGACGGTTGTTGTGTGCCGGGCCATGAAGCACCGACTCTGTCGGTGGCCAATCCTACGTGAATTCGTTACCAAAACGGATCCGAGGTATCAACGAATCGGCGTCTATCGTCCCGTGCCTCGTGACGCCCGACTATGCCGCAACTGGCTCATTTTTATTGGTGTCACAAGTTTTTTGCAGTCTAGCTCGCTGCGCACTTCTAAGCCACCGAGACAGCATTATCCGATGCAAGGCATTAATCAGCCGTGACATGTTGCGAAGAAACTGTGCGAATGATAGTATCCAGGTAATACCGGCAAGCATAGCAAGTACGCGCAAACTAGTTGCAAACTGAACACGGATGAAGAATATTGAAGTCGTCTTTGAATGAGGGAGATTGCTGCCGTGAAGACTCAATTGTCGGGCCGTGCTCACGTGATGAACTATGGCTGTCCCCTCGTTAGTTGGTCAGCGGTTCAAGATAGTGTTCGTGTGCCACTACATCGCGATGTACACCTACGCGTACACGCACCCGAATGTCAAGTGGGCGACCTGCGTCGCTGAAGTGGAGCTGCGCGTTATGATGCTACTGACGTTCATCATCAAGATGAAACTGCATGAGATTTGAGCGACTGCAAACCGAGGAACACGGCGGATATCCGTCAATGACTGTGGTCTCGGGGGCGAAGAACGGTGCGCGTATGCAGAGTGACGCAGAGATGGAATCCACCAGATTTTAAGCGTTCTTTGTGAAAGTTCGCCATTTCTGTTATCCTCGATACTCCGCGACGCTCACGGCATCGGTACGCGACCAGCGTCCGCCTAGTGCGGCTTCCACACGATGCGTCTTGAAGCTCGGATGGGACTCGATGAATGCCAAGTAGTCTGGTGCTCCCGGCACAAGCACGTTATCGGCAACGAGCAGTGAGCCCTCGCGCAGCACGCCGCTCTCGACGATGCGGTTCGCGTCCGGCAGGTAGCAGTGCTTGGCATGGTCGATGAAGAAGATCTGAGTCACGCAGCCACCGTCAGTCTCCTCTTTTCCCATCATCTCTGAAGTCTGTTGTACGTACATCGACGGCTTTGTCTTGGATCGTCTCAAACTGGTCGGCGAATGCCCCCGTTATGATCGTGACCTGCTCGCTCAGCCCGGCGAACGCGACCATGCGCCGCGCGCAATCTGCGAGCTCTGGCGAAAACTCGAACGAGTAGTAGTGGGACGACTCTCCCGTGACCTCACGCTGCAGGCTCGCGAACCGCACGGCGCTGTAGCCAGCGTATGCGCCCAGCTCAACCATGATCGTCGGCTTCTTGTCCCGGATAAGCGCGTCGACGATCGCGCCTTTGTGAGCACCGACGTTCATCATCATCGACTCAGTCGCGTACGCGTCAATGGCCGCGACCACCGACGCGGCGTCGCCTCGCGTAGCATGACGCTCCACGTACACGAGGCAGTCGAGTGCGCTGCGTCGGAAGAGACGAGTCCGTGTGAGCCCCGTCAACGAGGGCGATGCGAGAGCAAGCGTACTACCCGCACCTGCGATGCATGCGACCATCGATGTCGAACAGCCAGTTGCCGACGCGGTAGAGCGGAGCCACGAGCCACCCGAACATGGCGGTGAAGAGCAGCGGAGGTGAACGGGAAGATCGGCGAATGGCGCTGTGGCATGTGCCTGCGAACGGCGCTGTCGGGAGGAGAGTGAATGCTTGGGGTGGATGAGAGGATCCATTCTCGGGAAAGAAAACCTCTCATAAAACATACGACAGGCGGTACAGTCCCATGTGCTCGTTTTGGAAATCGAATTTTAACCTTCATAAACGTATATGTTCGATTTTTCTGCGGGCGGTGGATTGCGCGCCGTGTCCACGGTGGCACCAGTGATCAACGCGAAACCGCGCGCCAGATCCACGGGCAGCTGCTGCTGACTGCTCAGCCCTGGAACTCGGAGACCATGACGGCGTCCACGCCGCGGCCCATGGGCACCTCGTTCATGGTGTTGACGAACTGCGGGTGGCTCTGGAGGAACGCGATGTAGTCGGGCGCGCCGGGCATGAGCACGTTGTCGGCCGCGAGCACCGATCCCTTGGCGAGCGTGCCGCTCGCGAGAATGAGCTGCGCGTCCGAGAGGTACACGGACTTTTCGTGGTCGATGAAGTAGAGCTAGAGTAGCGCAGGCGACAAGGCGGTGATTAGATCAGGTTGGCCAAATGGAGATGGTGGGACGTACATCGACGGTCTTGCCCGTGAGCTCGTGGATGTTGTCGGCGAACGGACCAACAAAGATCGTCACGTGGTTGGCGAGCCCCGCGAACGCCACCATCTGACGATACCAGAACTACGAGTGAGCATCCACCAGAAACGGAGACCCCGGGCGGAGAACGCACCTCGCGGACAATATCGGCAAACTTGGGCGAGAACTCGAACGCGTAGTAGTGGGAGTCCGGGCCGGCGACCTCGCGCTGGAGGCTCGCGAAGCGCACGGCGCTGTACCCCGAGTACGAGCCCAGTTCGGCCATGACGCGCGGCTTCTTCAGGCGGATCTGCTCGTCCACGATCGCGCCCTTGGTCGCGCCGACGTTCATCATACGGCGCTTGGTGCAGAACGCGTCGATCGCGTCCACGACCGACTGCGGGTTGCCCGGCTCGGCGTGCTCCTTGACGTAGGCGAGGCACAGCGGCGGACTGTTCACCACATTGTCAGTATCAAGTGGAATCTTCTTCTCTGCCGACGCAGCACATACCTCTCCTCCGTGTGCTGGCGCCACTGCGCGCGCTCTTCCTCGGTCGGCGGGCCACGCGGCGGGTTCGAGCTGGTCATTTCTCGTGGAAGGCGGTGAGAGGTGGATGGTAGATTCGCAAGTGGCGAGCGAAGGAGAGGGGGGAGTCTTGGGGGACCCGCCGGACGAATCACGCGGCCCTGCTCTTTGCGCCAGCCCGCGCGGTCACTTCCGTGCCGTTGGCGCGGTTCGTCCACAAGACGGTGCGAATGTGTCGAGCTTCAATGCCAACTGTGGTTGCGGCGTTTGGAGCTCAAGATCCGATGACACACCTTTGATACCACATACGACAGGCTTCATGGAACGTCACAGGAGGGTATTCTCCTTGATATTGAACTGTATAAACTGATGTCGCGGGGAGATCAGCTCATCATTGGCGCAAGGCACGTGCCATTCACAGGTGGGAATGTTGGCGCGGCGCCCACCACTCTCGCCGCAGCCGAAAGCAATCGCCGCTGCGATGCACGCGTGCTGACGCCCCCGCAGATCCGTCCATGAGAGCGTGGCAACTGAGACCGTGGCACCAGAGACTGTGGCATCTGAGACCGTGGCACCTCGCTGCCAGCACGTCGAAGTTGCGGCACCCAGCACGTCACACACGGAAACATTCGGCATCTGAATCCGCACCAAGTACTCGGTGCGAGGGCCTGGCACTGCCGCGGCGCGGCTGCGAGATGGCACGAGTTCCTCACTACACAAGCCTCTCTGTGGGGGTTTCACGTCACGTAGACTTCAAGGACGCTTCTCACGGTCGTTTTTCTTAGCCCGGCCAAGCGCACGAGTGAACCCGATCCATCGAACGTTGCCACAACCACCGCCTGGACGCGCTCGCGTGTCAGCTGGAGAGAGCGTCCCGGTAGACTCACCGTTCGCACCACGTGAGAAGGCGCCAGTTGGGTCGGCCGCTCGCCCAGGTGCGCCAGGCCCGCGCTAAGAATATGCGCCTCCGGTTGTGACGTCCTGATCCGCCCACGGAATTCCGCCCGCATCCTCGTCGTCTGTTTACCGAGTGCGCCGTCGTGCCTCCTAGTCTCTCGATCTGGTGTCCCACAACCAAACCTCTCAACGACCTCCTTCGGCCATCTCGTGGCCGCCGTCTCCATGGAGCCGCTCAAGCCCAAGCCCACGCCTGGTGCCGGCCTGAGCGCCTCGACGGCCTCGGCCTCGGGCGTGCCACACAAGCGCGACAGCGCTCGCGTGCTCCCCGGTGCCGGAGGTGGCACCACCACGCGCGGCGATCGCACGACACTCCAGTCCACGTTCCAAACGCCCGACAGCGAGACCGGGAGCGAGTGCTCGCCGATCAAGCGGTCCGTGCCCTCGGTCGTGGCCAAGTGGTGGCAGGGCGTGCGGCGCCGGTACGCGTTCTGGGGCCGCTACTCTGTCGGCAAGCTTCAGGCATTCAGCGACTACCAGCGCGCGCATTCGCTGTCGCACACGCTGCTCGTGCTCGCGGCGGCGCCGCTGCCGTCGATCGCCGTGCTGATCGCACTGCTGGCGCTGCCACTCGAGTCGCCGACACGCGGCCCAGCGCACAATTTTGCGGCGTTCGCGCGGTCGTTCGTCTCGCACATCGGCGCCTCGTTCTGCATCACGCTCGTGGTCAAGCAGGCGCTCGAGTTCAGCGACCGCGTGTACCCGTACTGGCGCTGCCTGCTGCTCGCGTGCCTTGCCTCGGGCACGAACGAGGTGCTCTGGACGGGCCTCGCGTTCGCCTGGCGATTCCCAATCCCGTTCCGCGAGCTGCTCTGCGCGCACACGTGGTTCTTCTGGTTCGCGCTCGCGCACTACGCGACGATGCGCCACCAGTTCGCGCTCAAGAAGCGCCGCCTGCGCATCTACGCGCCCGTGTTCACGGTCCAGTTCGGCATGTTCTACGCGTTCCTCGCGCTCGCCGTGGCCTTCGCGTACGCCGGGCTGCTGGGCCAGGTGCTGATCGTGGTCGCCGTGCCGCCGCTCAAGGTCGCGGCCAAGCGGCTCTTCTGGCGGCTCACCAAGCAGCTCGACGACCTCTCCACAGACGTCACCGTGTGCGTGGTCGAGATCTCGGCCGCGATGTACCAGTGTCTCGTGATGCAGCACGCGGCGTCGCCGCTCATCCCCGTGCTCTTCTTCGTGGCCGACCTCGCGCAGGTCGCCGCCGAGATCGCGCTCTTCGTGGACCACAGCTTCCTCGTGCGCGGCGAGACGGCGTTCGCCGTCGCCGTCGACATCATCGCGTACGCGCGCGCCGCCGAGGTCAAGCGGCTCGCGCAGCTCCAGGAAGCCGACGGCGGCGCCGCCACGAACGCGCCAGCGCGCGTCTCCAGCCTCAAGGCCGCGGCACAGCCCAGCGAAGGCGGCAAGCGCTCGGTCGCGTCCATGGCCACGCCCGTCGTTGTCACGGCGGGCACGAGCACCACGCGGCGGTCGTCCAGCGGGCTGGTCAAGATGGCCGAGGCCGCGGCGCGCGCGACGTCCGCGGAGGCCCAGTTCCACGACTTTCGCCCGCGCGACGGGCAGGTCATGGGCACCGCGACCTGCGGCCTCGCGGGGTCCCCGCAGCCGCACGTCGTGGACGGTCTGCCGATCCCGCGCGCCACGGACGCGCGGCTGCTCACACAGCTGCTGCGGCTGCTGTTCGCCACCGAGATGCTGCTCTTCGTCGAGTTCATCGAGGTCGTGCTCGCGCTGCTGTACGTCGTGGTCTTTGGACTCGCGTCCGTGCTGCCCGGCGGCGACTACATCCTGTCGCTCGTGAACCTGAGCAACGAAGGGTTCTCGCACGCCATGCAGCACGCCGGGCTCTACTTGGCGCTGGAAATCTGCTCGTTCGCGCTCGCTTTCTGGCTGCTGCGCAGACAGTGCGGACTCTCGACACTCTACCAGATCGCGTACGTGCTGGAGCACTACTGGATGACAATCCAGGGCAAGGTCCTCACGTGCCTGTTGCTGCTGCTCAACCTCGCGACGCCGCACCAGGGCACCGACTTCACGTTCAAGTTCGTGAGCTACACATAAAGACCATAGAGTGGAACACGGGGGGAAGCCCGCGCGGGCTGGTCGACCCCTTTTCTCCCTCCCTCACGCTGCGTGCTGTGTTTGAACGCCCCGTAGGCAAGAGATGCGTATGGTCTCCGAGTGGTACCATGGGCGGGTCGGCCGGCAGAACGGGCTCAGCTGCGGACTGTCTCGCTCCACGATATCTTGTCTCGCCTTACCTCCAGCCTTCATGCCTCAGGGACTCTAGGCGCGGCTCTTCATGGTTGACGAACTTCTCAGCCCGTGGGCGATAGCATGGCGATATGATATCCAATAGTAGGCGCAAGGATTCGGTCACTGTCAACAAAGAGACTGACCACAACGCTAAGCTAACCAATGTCACCATGATCATCATGGCTGCGCCGGAAGATCCAGCATGGGCACGATGATGGACACACAGGTCGTGTGCTTGTATTCTTGCCCCGGATTTATCCACACATCATTGAAAGTGCATATCTGGTGGAGTCTGATAGGTGAGTTCACCCTAACGATCACTGTCAACGCACGTCAGGTCGGGTCACAACCTCGAGAGGAATCAAAGAAGACTCCTACCCAAACGACTGAATTCAGGGCAATGCGGTAGGTACACGATCTGCAGCCATCAATACTAATAAACCAGCAGCCAAGTCGGCCGCGCCCGCCCAGGTGGCACAGGACGTCGAGCGCGGGGAAGGGTAGCATGCGGCCCAGAGGGTGAGTGGATGCTACACGATGACGCCGTCCGCTCTTAGCGGCATTCCTGATCCGCTCGACAGGCTGAGGAGGGTTCCAAGAGACTGAGGGTAGGAAAGGAAAGTTCGTGATGGACCGACCAGACGTCGCGCTTGCTAAACTTGGCGCACACCATCACGTCGCTTGAGAGTGGAGTCCTCATATCAATTGCCGGGACACGCGCTGGGGGGGGGGCTACCTATCTCGCCTCTCGTCGCCCCCGCTGGCCGCCGCGAACGCCACGGTCGTCGTCCAACGCCAGCCGACCATCGCCATCGGCCCACTTCTTCCACGGCCATGCAGTTCCGCAGCACCGTGCGGCAGTCCGCGTATACGGCACCGGCGATGGAGCCGACACCCGTCGTACCGGTGGCACCGGACGGCCGCACGCGCAAGCCCCGCGCGACGCTCAAGTCCAGTCAGAGCAAATCGCCGCCCGCAACGAGCTTCGCAGGGCGCGTGCGCGACACGCTGATCGCGCTCCATGAGTACAAGTCGGCGCACATCTACCTCGGGCGCTACTCCGTTGACAAGCTCGTCCGGTTTGACCACTACTGCCACTCGGCGTCACCGAGGCGCGTCGCGGCTGTGATCCTCGCGACGCCCGCCCCCGTGGTCGCGATTATGCTGGTCTTCCAAGCCGTGCCGCTCGCAGACCCGACGCGCGGTGCGGCCCACAACTGGCGGCTCTTCCCGTGGTCCATCTGCGCGCACGTGCTGCTCTCGCTCTCGACGCTCGCGCCGCTCAAGCAGGCGCTGCGCTTCTCTGAGACCATCTACTCGACACGCACGCTCTTGAGCATCTCGTGCTTCGCGGCAGTGACCAACGAGCTGCTCTGGGCCGTGCCGGCGCTCCTCTGGCGGTTCCCCGTGCCGCTGCGCGAGCTTTTGGCTGCTGCGACGTGGACGGTGCTGTTGGCGCTGGGCCACTGGCTGTTTGCGCGCCGCCTCGTGCGCTCCAAATGGGGCCGCCTACGCAAGTACCTGCCCATTGCCGGCGCGCAGTTTGTGCTCTTCTTCGCCTTTCTAGGGCTTGCACTCGTGTTCGGGCGGCTCGCACGGGCGGTCCAGTTCGCGTGGATCCTGCTGTTCCCGTGCTTCAAGCTCGCGATGAAGAAATGGCTCTGGCAGTACGCGCGCCGGCTCGACGACATCTCGACCGACGTCACCGTGTGCCTCGTGGAGATCGCCGGGGCACTGTACCAGAGCGTGTGCATGCAGCTCATGGAGTCGGTCGCAGCCGCGCTCGTGCTCATGGGCATGGACTTTGCGCAGGCGGCGATCGAGGTCTGGATGTACACGCGACACGGTTTCCTCGTGGACGGCGCGAGCACGGTCGCCACGGCGGTCAAGATCGTCGAGAGCTCGCTCTTCCCGGGCAGCACCGAGGAGCCTTGTGCGAGGGCGGCATCGCCGTCACCATCGCCATCGCCGTTCCCGCAGCACCTGCGTCGCCGCCTCACGTGGCACAGCACGGACCGCGCCAGCCTAACCAGGACGCCGCGCAACTCGACGACGGCGACTGAGCCCACGGTGACGACGACCACTACAACAACAAACCCGAGCTCCTCGAGTGGTTCGACGCGCCGCCCGAGCCGCCGCCAGTCGTGTCCGAACGTGTACGTGACCAAGAGCCCCAACTCGGTGTTCATGGCGCCGGCCGACTATGAGCGGCGCTCGACGTCACGGCGCCGCCTGCTCAACCTGCGCCGCCACTCGGTCGTGCGCGCGCGCGACTCGGCGAGCACCGTCGGGACGTCGAGCACCGCGAGCTGCTCGAGTAGCGACCTCGCCGCGCGCTTCACGGGCGTTCACGCGCTGGTCAAGCACGAGACGAGCGTGCAAATCGACAACCTGCTGGTCAAGCGCAAGGACCAGGCGCGCATCCTCGAGCAGGCGCTGCAGCTGCTCTTCTCGTGCGAGGTGCTCATCTTCGTTGAGTACGTCGAGGTCGCCATGCCGCTGGTCTACAGTACGTACGCGCTAATGTGCTCATATCCATGTCGCTGGACTGACAGCCTTCCCTGTGTCTTCTCCGGATCCATTGCAGCGACCATCGCGACCGCGGCGTGGTTCCTGCCCAACGCCAAGTACAACACCATGCTCTGCATGCTCCCGCGCGACCAGCTGCTCAGCGGCATGGGCTACACGGTGGGCTACGCGCTGCTGGAGACGCTCACGTTCGCGGCCATGTGCCTCTTCATGCACCGCAAGTTCGGCGTGAGCACGCTGTACCAACTCGCGTTCGTGCTCGAGTCGTACGCGCTGACGATCCAGGGCAAGCTCATCGGCAGCTTCATCGTGATCGTGAATCTCGCGGTCGTCCACCAGGGCGTGAATGTGACAGTGCTCACCGGCGCGAGCTTGGCTGCGAGTGGGTGCGGTGCCTCGGCGGGATGACGAAACCAGGTGTAGCCATATCGAACCTCATGATATGATATGTGTAGCCATATTGTACATCCAAGAACAAACTTGTCAGGAGCGGACACACTGCGGACGCTGGGTGGGCTCCTGTGTTTGTCAATGAGGGGCAAAAACCGATGATCCGTGAATGTGGCTGCTGCTGGAGAAAGAATTCGCCTCGAAAGGTCCGTTCTAATTGGGCAGCGCGACCTGGTTCTGTGTCGAAAAGTTCTAGACGGCGTACAGAATAGAATACAGTAGATAGGCACCCACCAATCGCAGCCCCCGAGACAACAGGTTGAGGTGCGGGTCACAGGCATTCTTCTCGTGAGCTGATCAACGTAGGTTTCGCTTTGCTCGGGTCGGCTCACCCCAGACCGCGCGCCGAACATAGATGCCCGCCGTCGCCGTCAGCTGGTCTGTTGTGTGGTTGACTGGGCGCGGCAGGCGCGTCGGTCGGCCGCGGTGCTCAGCTAAATCCAGAGTCGAGGCCCATGAGATGCTGGCGGGAAGAACGAAAACGAATGCGAGAGTGTCTTATGCGGTCTCGCAAAGATCGCTTCTTCTGTAAGATGTGGGGCACTATCCGATCCGAACCAGCATTACGCGAGCTTCTCGCACACACATCTCGTCCTGTAACGATGTGTTGGACACTAGTGAAAAACTAGCGATACCTCCTGTCGGTTATCCCCACCTTCGTGCCCCCTCGCCACGGTTGTTTTCGGCTAACTGTCCGTTTACCTACGCACTCGGAGAAGTAGATCGTTGCCGAACAGTTCGCGATGCCCAGCGCGCTCTGTAAAGCGGTGGCTGGGATTGAAATACGCTGCAAGAGGCTGTGAAGTTAGCCCCCTCCTTTCAGCCGGCTGCCCCGCCGGAATGTATTTTCGGCTCAAGACTAGAGTAGTAGAGGCCCACGCCTTCGTTGGCGTATCTTTGCGCGCGATCAAAAGTCCGTCTGCCGGTAGGTTTCTCCTCGCGCTCATTTCATGGGATGCTGCTGTTCTAGTGCCACGTACCACACGCGCGACACTGTGCCAGCCGAGAGGAGTCTATTTTTCTATCGCGGCGAGCGTGCGCGTGCGGCTCGAGGCAGACAACACACTCGCCCAGAACGGCAAACACGCTTTGGACTCGAGCTGCTTCCCCGCCTCTCTCCATCTCCACTTCACGGCGTGCACGGCGTACATTCACACTGGAAGAGTGAACATGCTTCGGCACCTCGTCACCGCCGCCTCGGGCTGGTTCGCAAGCCGCGACGACCACCACTACCTCGGCCGATACTCGATCCTCAAGCTCCAGGCGTTCGACGCGTATCAGCACAGCGCGAGCTGCCTGCGCGTGTTTTTTGTGATAATGTTCACGCCGCTGCCCACGTTTCTCACACTGATGGCCATGGACATCGTCCCCATGAACGCGCCCAGCGCCGGGCCGAGTAAGAATGCCGTCGCATTCGTGCGGTCGACGGTCTCACATGCCGTGATGACGTTCTTCACGCTGCTGCCGCTCAAGCAGGCGCTGTCGCTCTCGCGACGCAGCTACTCGTTTCGGACGATCGCGTGTATCGCGTGCTGCACAGCGTTGACCGTCGAGACGGTGTGCATCCCGCTCGCGTTCGCATGGCGGTTCCCCGTACCGCTCCGTGAGATGATCGGGCTGCCCGTGTGGATGACCTCGGTCTGCGTGTACAACTACGTGTTCGCCAAGCGCACGATGCGCCGGCTCTGGCGGCGCCACAAGCTCCAGCTGTACGTGCCCATCGCCGGCGTTCAGGTCACGCTCTTCTACGTGTTCCTCGGCCTCTCGGTGGGGTTCGCGTATCTGGCAATCGTCCCGCAGACAGTGATGGTGCTCACGTTCCCGCTCGTCAAGTTTACGCTCAAGCAGATCGTGTGGAAGTACGCGCGCGAGCTCGACGACATCTCCACGGACGTCTCGATCTGCATGCTCGAGGTCTCCGGGTCGCTCTACCAGACCGTGTGCCTCCAGTTCGTGACGTCCCACGTGCTGAGCGTGCTCATCCTGGTCTCGGACTTTGTGCAGGCGTTCCACGAGGTGCGGTCGTACCTCAAGATGGACTACCTGGGCGACGGCCAGCGCACGCTCGCGACCGCGATCACGATCATCGAGAGCGTCACGCAGGGCGACCACGACGAGGACGACGCGAAGAAGGAGCTCGCCACGACCACACAGGCGTCGACGTGGCAGACCACGATCGCGATGCCATCCGAGTGGGAGAGCCCGGCACCCACTGGCGACGACGCTGCTAGCACAACCGCGCTCTCGGACGCGTCCGCCCCCGTCGTCGCCATGCGGCGGCCCTACATTCGACAGGCATCCATGGAGTCGGTGCGGGGCAAGCCCTTCACGCGGCAGTCATCAATGGAGTCACTACGATCGCTGGGCTTCACGCGCCAGTCGTCCACCGAGTCACTGCGGTCCACGATGCATCATCGATCCAGAGACGACGAGGCTGCGTCCGGAAAGCACTCACGACGCGCTTCCTGGCTCGAACTGCGCGGCAAGTCGGTCTTCGTGCACCCGACGAATGTCCGTCGCGCCGGTGCAACGCTGCGTCGGCGAGCAACGCGGCGACTGCTGGACCTCGACCGGCTCGCGGCCGACCCGCCACTGGTACGCGTCGGCAGCGATTGCCGTTCGGACACGCCCACTGATGAGCCGAACGACAAATCGCACCCTGACAAAGTGTCAATTGCTCCGAAGACACACGGTGCGTCCGAGAAGAAGGTCGTCTATGTGACCACGTGGCTGTCTCGCATGTTCCGTGGTCAGCAGCGCGCTGGTGCCGCCGCAATGCCTCGCTCGTCCAAAGTGTACGCGCTGAACGACGACGCTACCTCACCGGCCACCGACCCATCTGCTCTCAGTGATGTCAAGAAGCCCGAGGATAGCTTTGGAGCAAGACGCCTCCCGTCGCGGAACGACCCGCTGCGGTTCACCGACCTGGCGTCGCCGCTGGCCTCGGCGCGTACGACGCAGCCCACGTCTGCGCGCTCGATGGTGTTGCGGAGCCGCCGCCAGCGCGGCATCCGCATCGACGGCGTGGTCATCGCGCGGCGCCACCAGGCGCGCGTGCTCGAGCAGACGCTGCAGCTGCTGTTCGTGTGCGAGGTGCTGCTCTTCGCCGAGTACATGGAGGTCGTGATCCCCGTGCTGTATTCGCTCACGATCGCCGGCGAGTGGGCCACGCCCAACGCCGCGTACAACGTGGTCGTGAGCGCCATGAGCGGCGACGAGGCGATCCAGCAGGTCTGGTCCTCGATGCTCTACGCGCTGCTGGAGCTCGCGTCGCTGCTGGTCATGTACTACGCCATGAAGCGCAAGTACGGCGTCTCGGCGTTCTACCAGCTCGCGTTCGTGCTGGAAAAGTACTGGATGACGCTCCAGGGCAAGCTGCTCGGCGCGTTCATCGTCGTGCTGAACGCCGTCACGGTCCACCAGGGCGCGGACGTGTTTGCCCAACTGTAGCCATGTGACAAACCTCTGGAAAACGATATGGGTACGCATCTGACTCTCACATCTGGGGTGTTGAGTCGGTCAAAACGAATGGAAATCGTGATTTCACCGTCCAACACGAAACCCCGTTTTGACCGTTTTCGCAGACGTCCTCACACCTGGAGCCCACGAAGAACAGTACTTGAGGCTTGAGACGAAGTTCAACCACCTGCGGCATGTGTGCCTCGCGCGTGTTTGGCGAGGCGCGCGAGCACAAACGGAGAACGCCGCCTTTGGGGCTCCATGTGGGAGGGTCCCAGGCCCTGGGCCAGGGGCGTTTCCACGCACGGTCTCAGCTTCGCTCTCTCCAAATCTCCAACCGGTGACAAGCTCTGGACGGCGGTCGACGCTGCGTGGTCGGGCGTGACTGCCTCTGGACGGTGCGCTGGCGTTGTATCGGGTAGGTGGCGAGTGGGTTCACACAGTCGCCACGGTCCCGACGCATCCGAGGTCGGTTCTCTGAGACGCATCCCGGATGCGGCATCCGGACTCCAGTGAGCATCCAGCGTTGGCGGCACCTGCTGGATTCCAGCAGGCGGCGTCCGGAGTTTGGGTGTTGGCCTGCGGTGGCCCGTCCTTGCGCACATCGAACCTGTCACGATGCCGCGACGGCCACGTTCGATCGTTGAAGCATCCGCGTGACACATGGTTATGAGACGCACAAAGCCGCGCCAAAATGCTAATTTCCACCAATCAGGAGTACTTTTTCCGCTGATATTGAAAAGCGGGTAGGGTTCCCACCCTTACGCTCGCGACCAGCTGGTGCCGCTAATCCCCCAGTTGGTCGCGCGTCCGTTCATTCCCGCCACGACACTGGACTGCCTCCCGCACGTCTTGATCCAGTGAACCGCGCCGGCATCCAGAGAACCGAGAGCACCGGCCCGGTCGTCCGGCGTCGTCCAGCGTCATTCGTGCTTTTGCACTTCTTCGCGTTCCCGACCTCCCCCCGCCGGACGACGAAGCCCCCTCGCTCCATCATGCTCAAGCGTCTCCTGACGGCCGCGGCGTGTCTGCTGGCCGTGGCCTCGGCCGCCACGACCACCAAGGCGCCGTCCGGCGAGCACGTGCAGCTCAAGATCCGGCGCGGCGAGATCCTGTCGCGCGCCGCCAACCTCGGCGGCTGGCTGCTCAGCGAGTACTGGATGTGCTACACGTCGCCGCTGTACAAGGGCATCCCGGACACAGTGGGCATCACGGGCGAGTACGGCGTGATGAAGTACGCGGCCGAGCACGGCATCAACGGCACGGCCAACTTTGAGGCCCACTGGCAGACGTGGCTCAC
>JAMFLL010000756.1:0-14755 GCA_027475725.1 Pythium rhizo-oryzae | reverse complement strand
TCGTGGTCACGAGATCGTACACGAGCCAGACCGCGTCGCCTCCGGCGATGGGCTCCGCCGTCATCCACTTGGTATCGGTGTTGTAATACGCGCCGTACGCGACGCCGTAGTTGTTGCGCTCTTCGCTGCCTGGGTGCCACAGCAGCGTCGCCGCGCCGGCCTCGCGAGTGCTCGTGATCTGCCCGCCGGTGAACTCGCCTGGCAGCACGACGACAAGCGTGCCAAATAGCGCGCCGCGCGGTCGTCTGGCGTTCTCTCGCTCCGCATCACCAGCTTCTTGGTGCATAGCAAATTGCCCGCCGGACCGTAGCAACACGAGTCGGTTCAGCGCCGCGTGGACGCGCGCGGCGCTGGCGATGGCGAGCGGGTCGCGCACCGACCCTACGATCTCGTCCACGAACGCGCGCCAGTGCGGGTTGCGCTGCTCGATGTCGTCGCGCGAGAGCTCGAGCGCCAGCGCGTCACTGGCGGGGATGCAGCCGGCCTCGTGGCGCGCGATGGCGTCGACCGCGAGCGGAGTCACGGGCAGCGGCAGGTCGACGGTCTCACCTCGGAGCCGCAGCGCCGGCGGCGGGAACGCGTCGAACGTGCCGCTCGCGAGCTCCTCGCCCTCGCTGACGCGCGCCAAGTTGCGCAGCGCGCGCGTCGCCGCCACGAGCTTGGCGTCGCAGCCCCGCGTCGCGTCGGGTGCCGCACGAGCACTCGGCGACGAGGGCGCCTTGCGCTTCGCGGCCATCTTCGGGGTTTCTGGTGGAACGCGACCTGCAAAAGGGTCGGTTCCTAACACGTCATTCCGAAATGTTGGGAAAAAGAACGTTCGACTGAGAACTCGCTGTTGGAACACCATTTCCCAAATGTTGAAAATCGGAGATTGTGATGATATATCGTGTAGCACGTGGATATCAACTCTTGAAGTGAGCTCCTCACTCTGGAAGCGCATGCCCCCGTTGATGGGCATGGACCACGGAAGTTCCCGCGCTCCCGCGGTCCGCCCGCGTCAATTGACCACAACCGCAAAGAGCCAACAAACGCGCGGGCCGATGTCGACTCATGGGAGCGCGGCCGTGACGCGAGCGCTGGAGAATCTCACGCGCGAGGGCACGTGCGAGAGCGTCGCGACGGGCCGCCACTACCGGTTCCCTCCTCCAGGGCTGCGGCTCGTGGGCGACAAGCACGAGCTGCAGCAGCCGCTCGCGCCCGCGCACGTCCAGGCGATCACGCGACGCGCGCGCGGCTCGCGGGCGCGCGGACGCGGCAAGCCGAACACGTGGGAGCTCGCGAGCGACCAGGTCGAGCTGCTGAACCACAACTGGGACGAGTTTGTGGACGAGCTCGTCGACGAGATCCGCGAGCCGATGGGCATCGCGCTGGACGCGTTGGTCGACGCAACGCTGAAGAGTGTTTTGCTTCACACGCAAGGAGGGCGCTTTGACGAGCCGAGTGATTCGGACGAGAAAAACGACGAGGAGAAGGGTTTTGCGACGCTCGTGGTTGTGCTGCCGGGCGACTTCCAAGGCGGCGACCTTGTGCTGCCGCAGCGCGGGACGGCGCCGATACCAGGGCCGTGCTACGTGTACGACGTCGCCTACGTTGCGCTCTATCGGGGCAGCGCGTACAAGACGAATCCTGTGACGAGCGGCGCGCGCCTGAGTCTCGTGTACGAGCTCAGCACTGAATCAATCACGGACGTGCCTCATTCGGCCGGCGCGGAGCTGCTTCAGGGCGACGTGGACGCTGCACTCGCGCAGTACTTCGGATTGACGTCCAAGCGGCCGAAGAAGAGCGGAGGCGATGAACGTGCGTCAGCCACTGCCACGCCGAACGAGCGGTTTGTGTACGTCGTGATGTCCAGCGATTCGTTTGACGGTCTCACGGGCAGCGATCGTCGCGTGGCCGAGAGCCTCGCGGCGTTCTGCCGCTCGACGCAGGGCGCGTTCGCGCTGTACCTGGCGGACGTGCAGTGCAAGCGCGTCACGTACCGCAACTACGAGGACGACGACGACGCGTTCAGCAGCGACGACGACGGCGCCGACATCACGCTGTTCCTGCAGAGCCCGTGGCTGCCGTTTCTCGAGACGGACGACTACAACGGGCCGACGATCGAGCTGTCGAGTGACGACGTGGTCGCGCCAGATGAGCTGTGGGAGCAGCTCAAGGAAGAAGAGTGGGAGATCGAGCACATTGGCTACAATGAGCCGTCGGAGAAGACGCAGTGGCACCACACGCACGCGCTGGTCGTCCAGGCCAGTAGCTCCTCCGCCAATAAGCAGCCAACACCGACGCCGACAACCAAGAAACGCAAGGTGCGCGGCTCTACTACGTAGGCACGTATAAACATGTGAATAGCAGTAAGTGTGGGCTATGGTGAGAAGTATGGATGCATTTTAATCCCATCTCTCGAACGAGGCCGGATGAAAGCTCAATCGTTTCTTCGGTATCGGGGAGTCCGAGGACGTGAAGTGTGGGCCGGAGCCTCCGTTCGCGCTTGCTGATATCTCCGGGATGTAAGCGACAATCACTCTGCTGAAGCTCACCTCAACGAGCCGCCAAAGGTTCTTCAAGCTGGCCTGCCTGATTCAGACGAGAGAGCGATTCGCGACAGAAAAAAAAAACGAAGCGAACTGATTGGGTCTCGTTGTTCAAGATACCTGTCGAGAAAAGAAATGCTGGGTACGTACTCTCCTTCCGGCACAAGGCCGACCACACAACGAGACCGACTCCCACGAAGCAACATGGTGGGGAAGCGGAAGGCGCCGCCGCCGCTGGAGCTCGCGCTGCGCTACGACGAACGACTCACGGCCGTGACGCGCGCGCTGAACAATCTGAAGCGAGTTGGTGACGGCGCCGCGTACGCGAGCGGTGCGCTTGACGCGTTTCCACGACCAGGCCTCCAGTTGTTTGGGGGGACCACCGATCTGCCGCTGCCGCTCACGCCGCGCGCGGTGGACGCGATCGCCCAGCGCGCCTCGGCATGCGTCGGTGAGGCGCTGGTGATGGAGGCTCGTGATGTGGCGCTATGCAATCCGCGTTGGGCCCCGTTTGTGAACAGATTGGTGGATTCTCTTCGTACGCGGCTCGGGATCACGGACGCTGCAGAGCTCAGCACGACGCTCAAGGAAGTGGTGCTCGTATACACCGGAGGACGGCTACCTGTCGGTGGCGTAGGCACGAGATCTGGAAGCTATGATCGGACGCCAAGCCAGTTCGGCTCACTCGTGATTGTGCTACCGAGTGTGTTTTCCGGTGGGGACGTGACGATCGCCACGGGCGAGGCCGCCGATGGTGAGAGACGGCATCAGTGGAGCCCGGGTCGCTCGGATCATGACATGTACGACCTAGGATACGTCGCGTTCTACAACGATGTATATCTTGTCGATGCAGCGCCCGTCACGAGCGGCCACGCGCTTTGTCTCGTGTACGACCTCGCGACAACAACGATCCACGAGCTTCCTCGATACGCGGGTGTGCGAGTGCTGGAAGCCCAGGTACAGACGGCGCTGGCCGACTTCTTCGTGTTACCCCCTCCGTCCATTGAGCGCGTCAAGATTATCGAGGATGCGTGGCGCACAATCAACGAGTTTGTCGGTGACCAGCGTCTAGTGTTCCCAGTCATGATGGACGAGAATTTCGACGAGCTACAAGGCGATGAAAAGCGGCTCTTCGAGCAGTTGGTCGCGTTCTGTGATCAGAGCAACCACCAGTACGTGTTGTACAGTGCGTCACTACGTGACTGCTCCTGGGACTACTCTCGCGACACCGAGGAGGAAACTGAGTACTCGTTCAGCCTCTCGCAGCCGTGGCGCAGACACAGAGACATTAAGGAGCTGTTATTCGACACCACGAAGGTAAACCATATCGCAGAGCTTGTACCAGCGGGCTTCATGGAAATGGTTCAACACCGATCGACATACACGGCCTCAGACGACAAGGACGATCCCTACCGAGCCGCCCGCTACAGCTATAACGGCAAATCGTGTACACTGCGGCAACGCTGTGCACTCGTGGTGCAACCTGCGACGTTGGAGCCTGTGCTATGGGCGGAGGCACCAACGAAGGTGGTGCTTGATAGATTGAATGCACTGCTGAGCACGGATCCCGCCGAGGCATCCCGCATTCTACGCCGTTTCCTGTGGATTTGCACCAAACACACACGAGCCGCTGAGCAAGGGCTGTCGAACGACTTGACCCAGAGTGGATCACGTGGAGACTTTGTGCCATTCGTGGACATTGTCATCGTACTCGGCGACTCGCAGCTGTTCTGTGATTTGCTTCGAAGCGTCTCGAGTTTTTTGTACGACGAAAGTGCGATCCCGGGGGCAATCGGCCACTTTGGTCTGGATGCGTGTATCGATACGATTGAACAAGTGCTCCAAACGCCGCTGACTTTCCGCAGCCACGTCAACTTGGTCTGCTCAGTGCTTTACGACGTCAACGAGGCGAACCAGATCAATCGTCTCATGAGCAAACTTGGGGCGCTCTTCCCGTCGACCGGTAGAATTGCGCTCGACTGTATCGTGGATTTGAATAATCTCCACCCGACCAAAGATCCAACTGCTGAAGAGTTCAGACGTCTACTCCGCCTTGCCCACCGGTGTTCAGTCTCCACGCTCGAAACGCTCGTCCTACAGAGGGACACACGCGCGGGAACGTTCATGCTCGAGCTTCTGATCCCTAGCGTTGTGTCTCTGCTAGTCGACGATGAACCCACTCTAGAACGAGCACCGTTGGTCCCCGTGCTTCGATCGCTGTTCACCGTCGTAGACTCTTCAATGCCTGAGCTTCGCAACGCGTACTACGCGCGATACCAACTCCCAAGCCACTGCGACAAGTGCGGCGAGATCCTCGCATTCTTACGCTCGGTGTCGCGAGAAACAACGCTCACCGTCAACAGCGCTCAGCGCAGGCACATCGAGACCGTGATCAAAAGGCGGGTTCGATGCGCGGGTCCGATGACAGTCGAGGCGGTGAGCCCGAAAACGGTGCGTCTCACCAAACAGAGCAGCAGCAACCGCTTCTCCGAGGGGGCGGAACGATGTCTCGCGTTACTCTCAATGCTGCTGTGCCTAACTTTGGGGAGCGACGAGCAGCCACAAACACCTCCGTGGCCTGTTCACGACCAGCTACCCATAGACTCGCGTTGGGCTGTGGAGTCTGAAATCTAAGCTCCACTTCCGGTGGGTCTGAGAGCTTTCATCGGCGACTACCACGGGCAGACGGTCGTGCTCTCCCGCAAAGACATGGCCGCGCCGGACCAGTTGTGGAAGCAGCTCAAGGAAGAAGGTTGGGAGCTCCAGCACATCGCGCCAAAATGAACCGTCGAAGAAGACGCAGCGGCGCTGCATTCACGCACTCGTCGTCCCAGCCACGGCCACCACCGGCAAGCTGCCCAGCCACGAAGCGCAAAACGCGCAACTCTACGTGGAACAAGCGTAGTGGAGTCGAAAAGTCTCCGAGCCGTCCCTATCGATCATCTTTACTAGTATCATCCGGGGATATTGATGATGTGGGCGTCGTTTCTACTATTTTGGAAATCGAATATCTGATATTTGGGCAAAGGCTGAGATCCTCAACCATCACTCTGCCATCACTCTGGCGCATCTCGCCGTTGTTCCCTGGGGTAAAAAACCGGCAAGACCGCTAGAGAGAAGAGATGGGGGTGAAGCGGAAGGCGCCAGCGCCGCTGGAGCTCGCGCTTCGCTACGACGACCGGCTCACGGCCGTGACGCGCGCGCTGGACAACCTGAAGCGAACTGGCGACGGTGCTGCGCTCGCGAGCGGCGCGTTTGAGGCGTTCCCACTGCCGGTCCTTCGGCTCGTGGGCGACGCCACGGATCTGCCACTGCCGCTCACGCCACTCGCGGTGGTTGCGATCGCTCAACGTGCCTCAAGCAGCATCACTCACGCGTTGGTGGTGAAGAGTGGTGACGTGGAGCTGCGCAATCCGCGATGGGCGGGTTTTGTGGACAAGATCGTGGCTTCTGTTCGGGAGCCCCTAGGGATCACGGACGCCGCACAGCTAGACGCGACGCTCAAGGAAGTGGTGCTCGTACAAACGGGTGGGCGGCTACCTGTCAGAGACAGCGAAAATAGTTCCGAACTCGCTCGGAAGCCTGGAAAGTTCGGCTCGCTCGTGATCGTGCTACCTGGTGCGTTCTCCGGTGGGGAAGTGACGATCACTCGCGGTTCAAACGACGATAAGCGAACACAGCGATGGAGCCCGGGTCGCGCAGACGTCGACGCGTACGACCTGGGATACATCGCGTTCTACGACGATGCGGATCGTGTCGATGCCGCCCCCGTCACGAGCGGTCATGCCCTATGCCTCGTGTACGATCTTGTGACGACAACGCTTCATGAGCTGCCTGGATACGCTGGTACGCAAGTGCTGCAAGCTCAAGTGCAAACGGCGCTCGGAAACTTCTTCGCATTGCCCCCACCGCCGATAAAGCGAGCCAAGATTAGCGAGGATGCGTGGCGCACGATCGACGAGTTCACACGCGACCACCGCCTAGTTTTCCCAGTCATGGCGAAAAAAGTCAAAAAGCTACCAGACGACGAGAAGCGGCTCTTCAAGCAGTTGGTCGCGTTTTGTGCACAAAGCAACGGCCAGTACTTGCTATACTGGGCGACTTTGCAAGCCTGCTCTTGGCCGAGACATGGCGAGAGGGAAAGCGATTATTCGCTTCGCCTGTGGGCCCCCTGGTACAAGCACGGTGATCCCACAGAGCTCTTGTTCGCGACCAAGAATGTGAAACCGCTATTGGAGCTTGCACCGGCAGGCTTCCTCGAAATGGTCAAGTGTCGATCGTCAGACCGCCGCTCTGGCCCAGACGACGGGGAGGACCGGTACCTGGGCACCAGCTACGTTAGCCATTACGACGGCAGCGCAATGTGTATGCTGCGACAGCGTTGTGCGCTCGTGGTTCAGCCCGCGACGTTGGAGCACGCCCTTTGGGCAGATACGCCAGCTGATGCTGTGCTTGTGAGATTGAACAAGCTCTTGAAAGAGGATCCCACCGAGGCGTCCCGCATTTTGCGAAGATTCCTCTGGTCCCCCGCTAAAGACATGCGTGCCGCTGGACGACGACTCTCAAATGACTCGACTCTGAGCGGTTCCCGTGGGGATTTTATTCCCTTCATGGAAATTGTCATCGCGCTGAACGACAAGCTGCTATTCTGCGACTTGCTTCAGAGCATCTCCAGTGTTGTGTATGACGAGAGTACAATTCCGCGAGCGATTGACCACTTCAGTTTGGATGCGTGCATCGACGGGATTGAAAAATTGCTTCAAACGTCCCTGACGTTTCGCAGCCGGGTCAACTTGGTCTGCTCCGTGCTCCACGACGTCAGCGACGCCTACCAGATCAACCGTCTAATGAGCAAACTCGCGACGGTGTTCCCATGGGCTGGTAGGGCTGTGCTTGACTGTGTTGCGGACTTGCACGAAACCCACCAAGACGAAAATCCGACGGGCGAAGAGTTCACACGTCTTCTCCGCCTCGCCCACCAATGCTCACCCACTACACTGGACACGCTACTCAGTGAGGCGAATGCTGGCTCATTCACATTCCAGATTCTGATTCCGTGTGTGTCCCTGCTGGTCGAGCAGGTGCCCACCGTTGAGAAACCGTCTTTGCTCCCAGTGGTTCAATCTCTCCATGCGACGGTCGAGTCCTCACTGCCCGTGCTGCGGAATGCCCACTACGCGCGCCTCCAGCTCCACAACCACTGCGACAAATGCCGCGAAATACAAGCGTTCTTAGTCTCAGTATCCCAGGAAACGACGCTCACAGCCAAGAACAACACACAGCGCAAGCACATGGAGACGGTGGTCAAACGGCAGGTCCTAGGCGCTGCGCCGATGGTGGTCGAGGCTGTGACGACCACGACGATACGGCTCACCAAACAGACCAGCTGGAATCGCTTCTCGGAGACTGCGGAGCATGGTCTCGAGTCACTTTCAGCATTGCTGAGCTCGATTCCAGGCACTGAAAACCCGCCGCGAGCGGCTTCGCGCCGTACGCGCAGAGCGGGTTGAGATCTTGAGTCTGCACATCTTCCTGGAGGCTCTGGAATGTGTAAACGCGTTTTGTGCTCTAAATCATGTTTTGGAATTCACTTTCGTCTTTCTCTGTTGATTTTCACTACGTTCGCAGACGTCAACCCAGTGCGTACTTACGAAGCGCCCCAAACCTCTGAACGCCACCCCACCACATTTGCCACAGGACGCGGACCACCATGGCACCATCGTCGCCGCCACGTGAGTCGCGCAAAGACGGCTTCTCAAAGCGGAGACGCGATGGCGATAGCAGCGCAAAGGCACCCGGGCGCTCTGGACGGCGGGCGCGCGGCCGCGACGCCGACAGCGACAGCGGCGAAGACGCCGCCGTGATCCCGGACCACCGCACCAAGCGCGCGATGGCCAACGACGGCGACGGCCACAACGACGACCGCCACGCGGACGAGACAGCGGAAGAGCGCGCGCGACGCATCGACCGCGAGGAGCGTGACGCGTACGCCGAGCGCGTGCGGCAGCGCGACGAGGAGCGCACGCGCAAGCGCAAGCTAAACGGCGGCGACGACAGCGAGCGCGACGCCGCGCGCGGCAGCGGGCTCTCGAAAGACGAGATCGCGCGACTGGGCGCGCGCGGCGACGTGGGCAACGCCAACTCGGCGGTGGAGAACGAGCTTGCGCGGCTCCGCGAGCTGTCGCGCCAGGAGTACCTGAAGAAGCGCGAGGAGAAGGAGCTGACGCTGCTCGAGCAACAGCTTAAGGACGAGGAGGTGCTCTTTGGCGACGTTGCGCGGTCCCGCAAAGAGCGCGAGCAGCTCGAGCTGAGCCGACGGATCCTCGAGACGGCCAAGCAGCGTGCCAAGCCCGAGGAGGTGGAGGGCTACCAGCTGCCGGACGCGTACGACGAGGTGGACGACGAGGGTCGCCGCGTGCGCAAGAAGAACAAGGACGAGCTGCTCACGGACCGGTACGAGGCCGAGCAGGTCGTGCGCACGGAGCAGGAAGTGTGGGAGGACGCACAGGTCAAGAAGGCCAAGACGAGCTACGGCGCGAAAGACAAGGCCCGCCACCGCAAGGACGCCGAGCCCGAGTACGACTACGTGTTTGACGACCAGATCGACTTTATCTCGCAGCAAATGCTCGCGGGCAAGCAGGTCACCGAGGAGGAGATCCAGAACGCGCGCCAGAAGATGGAGGAGGCGAAGCACCTGTCGATCCAAGAGGGCCGCAAGAAGCTGCCGATTTACGCGTACCGCGAGTCGCTGCTCGAGGCGATTCGTAACTACCAGGTACTCATCATCGAAGGCGAGACGGGCTCGGGCAAGACCACGCAGATCCCGCAGTACCTCCACGAAGTGGGCTACTCGGAGCTGGGCAAGATCGGCTGCACGCAGCCGCGTCGAGTCGCCGCGATGAGCGTGGCCGCGCGTGTCGCGCAGGAGATGGGCGTCAAGCTAGGTAACGAAGTCGGCTACTCGATCCGTTTCGAGGACTGCACCACCGACAAGACCGTGGTCAAGTACATGACCGACGGTATGCTGCTCCGTGAGTTCCTCACCGAGCCCGACCTCAAGTCGTACAGCGTCATGATCATCGACGAGGCACACGAACGCACGCTGAGTACCGACATTTTGTTTGGTCTCATCAAGGACATTGCGCGCTTCCGCGAAGACATCAAGATCATTATCGCTTCCGCGACACTGGACGCGACCAAGTTCAGCGAGTACTTCGACGACGCGCCGATCTTCAAGATCCCGGGCCGCATGTACCCGGTCGACATCCTATACACCAAGGCGCCCGAGGCTGACTACCTGGACGCCGCGGTCGTGACCGTGCTCCAGATCCACATCACGCAGCCGCTGGGCGATATTCTCGTGTTTTTAACGGGTCAAGAGGAGATCGAGACGGCCGAGGAGATATTACTACAACGCACGCGCGGGCTCGGCTCGCGGATCCGCGAGCTGCTAATCCGACCCATTTACGCGACGCTGCCGTCCGAGCGGCAGGCGCAGGTGTTCGAGCCGACGCCCGAGGGCTCGCGCAAGGTCGTGCTCGCGACCAACATCGCCGAGACTTCACTGACCATCAACGGCATCTGCTTCGTGATCGACACGGGCTTTTGCAAGCAGACCAACTACAACCCGCAGACGGGCATGGAGTCGCTGCTGGTCGTGCCGGTCTCGCAGGCCATGGCCAACCAGCGCGCGGGCCGTGCCGGCCGCACGGCGCCCGGTAAGTGCTTCCGCCTCTACACGGCCTGGTCCTACAAGAACGAGCTCGACGAGAACACGGTGCCCGAGATCCAGCGCACGAACCTGGGCAGCGTCGTTTTGCTCATGAAGTCGCTCGGCATCAACGACCTGCTCAACTTCGACTTTATGGATCCGCCACCGGAGAAGGCACTGATCCGCGCGCTCGAGCAGCTGTACGCGCTGGGAGCGCTGAACGACCTGGGCGAGCTCACCAAGCTCGGGCGCCGCATGGCCGAGTTCCCGCTGGATCCGATGATGTCCAAGGCGCTGCTCGCGTCCGAGAAGTTTGGCTGCACGGAGGAAGTCATGACCGTGTGCGCGATGCTGAGCGTTAACAACTCGATCTTCTACCGCCCCAAGGACAAGGCCGTCCACGCCGACAACGCGCGCCTCAACTTTGCGCGCGGCGGCGGCGGTGACCACATCATGCTCATGAACGTGTACAACCAGTGGGCCGAGACCAACTACTCGACGCAGTGGACGTACGAGAACTTTGTGATCCAGCGGTCGCTCAAGACGGCCCGCGACGTGCGCGAACAGCTCGAGGGTCTCTGCGACCGCGTCGAGCTCGAGAAGACGAGCAACGGGGACCACGAGATGATCCGCAAGGCCATCTGCGCCGGCTACTTCTACCACACGGCCAAGCTCGACAACACGGGCAACTACAAGACCGTCAAGCATCAGCGCGCCGTGGCGATCCACCCGAGCTCGTGCCTGATCAAGCTCGAGGAGCGGCCGCGCTGGCTCGTGTACCACGAGCTCGCGTTCACGACCAAGGAGTACATGCGCAGCGTCGTGCCCATCAAGTCCGAGTGGCTGCTGGAGCTCGCGCCGCACTACTACAAGGCGAAGGAGGTGGAGGACCCGCAGACCAAAAAGATGCCCAAGACAGTCGGGCGAGCGGCCGCCTAGGAGATAAACGTGCCGGGAAGCCATGCAAGCCTACTTCGAGACCCTACGTAAAAGCCAAATCAAACCGCAGCCATGATAAAATGTGCAAACCTGACTATATATAGTTGAACCACGCATGACCCTCTCAATCGGGCCACGCACGCACACGTACGACCGTAAGAGCACATTGGCTTACTCGTCGTGGCCGCTCTGGCGCCAGTGGTCCACGAGCGACTTGAAAATGCTCTTGGGGTTGCGTTGCAGCTCATTCGGGGGGCCAAACTCGGCGACCTGGCCCTTGTCCATGACCATGATGCGATCCGCGTCCAGGATGGTGTTGATGCGGTGCGCGATGGTGAGGCACGTGCAATCCTTGAATTCCTGACGAATGCTCAGCTGGATCTTGCGGTCCGTGTCGGCATCGATCGAGGCAGTCGCCTCATCCATGAGGATAACCTTGGATCGCTGGAGCAGAGCGCGGGCAATACTCAGCAACTGACGCTCGCCGACACTGAAGTTGGTACCCTTCTCGTCGACTGTCTCGTCGAGGGCCGTGACTGCCTTACCCAAGTGAGCACGCTTGATCGATGTCCAGATTTGGTCATCCGTGAACTGGTCGAACGGATCCAGGTTCATACGCACAGTGCCGGAGAAGAGAACGGGATCCTGCGGGATAATAGCAACACGCGAACGAAGATCGTGGAGTCCAAGCTTGCTGATATCGATGCCATCGATGGTGATCACGCCGCTATCGATTTCCGTGAGTCGCATCAGCGCGACCATCAAGCTGCTCTTGCCAGCACCCGTGCGACCAACAATACCGACCTTCTCGTGAGCATTGATCTTGAAGGAGAGACCGCGAAGTACGCGAGGAAGGCCCGGGCGGTAACGAAGCGATACGTTCTCAAAGCGGACCTCACCCGAATGGGGCCACTCACGGCGAGGCATCAAGTCCAATCGGGTCTCAAGCGCGGCTTCGGTCGGCATCTCCGTGTAGGTCTTGATACGCTCGACCGACACCATCTGCGTCTGAAGTTGGCTAACCATACGCACTGTCCAGTTCAGTGACTGCGTCACGCTGAACGCGTAGGTCAACGACACACCGACGAGTCCGGCAAAAGCAGTACCCTTGGTGGCATCCGACGAGTGAGCGAGGACAGCAGCGAGTGCGGCACCAGCAGCGATGACCGTGCCGACGAACTCCAATCGCAGCGCGAGCCAGCAGTTCACCGAGAAGTTCAGGAAGTACGCTCGCTGGTTCTTGTCAAGCAGTTGCTGGTTGCGACCGATGAACTTGTCTTCCACGTTGTACGCGCGAATAGTCGACAGACCATCCAGAGTTTCAGAGAGCAAAGCAAAAATCGGCGAACGACTGATCGAGTCTAGACGCTGAAGCTCACGCGAGGTCTTGATGAAGTATCGCTGGGACATGTAGTAGGACACCATCACGGGCGCAAGGATCGCCATGAAGCCCGGAGTCACCCAGCAAACGGTGGCCAACGTGACAATGACACTGATCACCGTGTTCAAAAGCATCGACCAAGTCGACGGGATGCTTTCGTCCACAGTGTAGACATCCTTGGACAGACGGTTCACAACACGACCAAGCGGGGTCGTATCGAAGAAAGCGATCGGAGCACGGAGAACGCGAGTGAGTAGCTGGTGGAAAAGAATACGGCTGGCACGAAGACCGCCGAGGTAGAGGAAGAGAATGCGAACAAACAAGGCCACCGCGTACGCGCCGTTGAGTCCCATGTACACGTAGACGTAGTACATCTGGGAGTCGGGGTACTTCTGTGCTTCCTCCGACCAGTACGAGATCCACAAAGTTGACAAAAGCGTGATGCCCTGCGCAACGATGTAGCCGATGATAACAAGCAGTCCCATTGGAATGCCTCCAAACGCCTTGATCCACGTCTGGTAGACTTCCCACACAACATCACCAGTGGAGCGGTCTTCGTCGGTCATAAGCAGACTACCACCAACGATATCACCACCGTGGGCACTGCTATCGCTGCGAGTCGAAGACGCACGCGAGCGACGATCCAATCGCTGCAGCTGTCCAGGAGCGTGTTCGTTATCTTCGTCATCGTCCTCTTCGTCAACCTCTTCCTGGACTGTCTCTTCCTTCTTGTCATTTTCCACGTAATTCGCGACCATCTGTGCGAGCACACCCTTCTTCGCCATGAGCTGCTTGTAGGCACCAGCTTCAGCAACCTTGCCATCGTTAAGAACCACAATGTTGTCACAGTGGTTGAGGAAGCTGAGCGAGTGCGTGACGAGAACGACGAGCTTCTTCTTGAGCGCCTTCTTGATACAGTTCGCGAAGATGTCGCTTCCAACATGGCTATCAACGGCCGACAGGATGTCATCGAGGATATAGATATCGGCGTTCTGGTAGACGGCACGAGCCAAAGCGACACGCGTTCGCTGACCACCACTCAAGTTGATACCCTTCTCGCCAATTTCGGTCTGGTCACCACCAGGGAGAATCTGGAGATCCTTCTTCAGGGAGCTGACACGAATCGCTTCCTCGTAACGCGCAGGTTCGAACGGCAGGCCGAAGCAAATGTTCTCGCGGACAGTTGCGTTCTGGATGAACGGCTGCTGCGAAACGTACGCCACGGAGCCGCGCAAGGCGACCTCGCCGGAGCTGCAGCGTGCGTCACCGAGAATTCCCGAGAGCAGGGTCGACTTGCCACTACCAACAGGACCGACGACGGCGTGAAGCTGGGCCGACTTGCCGTAGAAGTTGATGTTGTGGAGAACCGGGGCATCGTACGCCTTCGGTGACGTCGCGGAAACCGACGACTCCCCATCATCGCTCTTCGGCGCGGCATCAGGAGCAGTGTCCCACTTGAAGTCACCGTTCTTCACGAGCACGCCGACCTCCTTCAAGCTGCCAGCCCCGACGTTCACGCGCTCCTCCTCCAGGAAGAAGTTGCGAAGACGCTCGAAGCTGACACTGGCCTCGACGACGTTGTTGATCACTTGCGGGAGCATGAACAGCGGGAAGCGCAGAATGTTGAACAGCGCCAAACTCGTCAAGGCCGTACCAACATCGAGAGTGTTGCCGAGCAGCACGTACGTCAAGAACGACATCACCGTCACAAGCGCAGGCACGATCGCGAAAATCGTGTTCGAGGCGCTCTGCGCGAACACGTAGATGCGGAGGCGACGCAGTTCATCGTCACGGAACTTCATGACGCGGTCCGTGAACGAGTTCTCCCACGCCTTCATCTTGATCACCTTGATGCCCGAGAGCACCTCGTGGCAGATCTTGATGCGCTCGTCCTTGACCTTCATGAGCTTGAGCTGGAGCTTGCGCATGCCCTTGGAGATCATCGCCATGAGCGGAATCAGCAACACGATGATCGCGACACCGGCAAACGTCGCGACGCCAATCTGCTGCCAGAGCAGCACGCACGACACGACGATCTGGAAAAACGCGTACCAGATGCCGTGCAGGTACGGGGTCAGGTCCTGGAGACGCTGCGCGTCGATGGTCATGAGGTTGGTGATCTCGCCCGTGGTCTTCTTCTGGCGCGCGGCCGACGAGAGCACGAGCGACTTCTGGAACACGGCCGTGACCACGGCG
>JAMFLL010000755.1:0-26674 GCA_027475725.1 Pythium rhizo-oryzae | reverse complement strand
TGACCTTGAGCGCGTGATCCGGCTGTGTCAGTGCCTCGCGGCACGTGCTTTGCAACTCCGTCAGGCAGCAATGGCAGTTGACGTGAAGAATCTACCGATGGTCCACTACGACCGGCTTCCACAACCGTTGCTTGACCCGCTACGGCGGGAAAGTGTTCGGTCGACGTTGACGCGCGAGCTTGGCCAACTCACAACAGCCACTCTTGAACATGATTCCGACCTCACACGTTGTGCGATCCAAGGTGTTGGCCTTGGCGAATTCGACTCAGGTAGTCGACTCATCATCCGCTTCTCCAGCGGGCCAACACTGCAGAAGAATGCTAGCGGCTCCAAGATTCGTTACTGTCGGTCACCAACGGATACGATCTCAACGTGTTTCGTCGGCTCCATTATCAGTCTACGGCTTGCGCACCACGAGCACTCGATTGACCACCACGATCAAGGCCACGAAGAAACACGCGACCACGCCGCCGTCCCCATCTACGACGAAACAACGCCCGATGCGCCTCACGCGGCAGTGGGTTGGACGACGTGAAGAGCGTGGAGAGCGTGCCCGAGACGCCGCCGCTACCGGCTGCCGGCGCGGAAGCGCTGCCATGGGCTCGACCCGTCGTGGGCCCGCTCGTCGCAGCAGGAGCTCGCGCGGGACATGGACGGCCGCGTCGGGCTGGACGAGCTCGTCGCGATGGGCTTCGAGCCGCTCGAGTTCCCGTTCGCGGGAGAACTTCCAGCTGGTGGACCACGTGCCCGCGCGGAACCGCGGCCGCCTACTCGAGCAGCGCGAGCACGAGCTCAGGGGCGACGACGAGCAGCACGGCCAGGAAGACGACGAGCACGAGGAGGAGGAGGACCGCCCGGACTGGGATGCCGGCGTGCGGCGCGGCGCGAGTGGGCCGCGTAGGACCGCGTTCGACGTGATGGCGTCCTGTGTCTCCGCGACAGCTTCAAGGTCGCCGAAGGCGAACCGTCAGGGCCACACCGCGCTCCACGTCGCGTGGGACGAGAGGCAGTGGTGTGCCGTGAACGAGACCGACTTTGACGACCCGCGAGACGCTTGAGCGCACCAAGAAGACCGTCGAGGCGCCGGCGAATGCCAGCAGGTGCGCGTGCTCCAGGATGCTGGACAGTGTACGAGGAGCCCTGGAGTCGCAGTCGTCTGTTCGTCCACGCCGCGAGCGGCTTTGCGCAGCGCCAGGTGCCGGGGAGCCCAAGCCCCCACAGTTCGTGCGCGAGCGGCTCGCGTAGAGGGAGAAGCTTGCGCTCCACGCGCGCTTTGAGGAGCAGCTCGGCGAGCACGCCGAGTGGGAGGTCCACGAGGTCCGGCGCCTGGACAGCAGCGACATGCGCTTTTTCTTCAATCGCGAGACCACGCAGCGCCAGTGGCTCCTGCTACGTGGCGCACGGTGCGTATCTTCCAGGAGCAGGCCCACGGGACGACTGCGAGGACGCCGCAGCGCTGGCGCAAGAGCGAGGACCGCGTGGTCGTGGGCAAGCCGGCGAGGTCGACCTGTTCTTCGACGGTGCCAGGGGCTTAAGCGCTGCAGCTCGACGCCGCGCGGCTCGAGTGTGGTTCGTGCCGGCGTCCCGGCGCGCGCTGATGGACCACGGCTGCCTCCTCGAGCAGCGCGAGTACGAAGTCGTGGACGACGACGACGATCACGGCCAGGAAGACGACGAGGACGGGGGTGGCCGCGCTGCACCAATGGTCGGGCCCGCGATGCGCAGCTGCGCTCGGCGGGCTGGCGCGGACGGCAGGAGCAAGCCCAGCGCACCGTGAGAAGATCGAGACCACCGAGAAGACGTAGATTTGATCTTGAACGGAAGCCAGTGTCTATGAAAGTATTAATGGAATGCTAAAGTGTGCGATGTACCTTGTCCGACTACCACTTACTTGGCTCGCGCCTCGTTGGATTTAGTTGAGGTTGATGCTAGGCTTGAAGTTCTTGTGCGAAACGACCTTGTTCTTGTAGGTCTCGGTGTGGTTCATGACGCGAGGCGACGGCGGACGCGTGGCGCGAGCGGGCTGCAGCTGCCCAATGGCTGGCACAACACGCGGCATACGGTTGCCGGGCGAACGCGCAGCGGCCTCCGCCTCAGCCCGCGCCGGTGGTGGCGAGTTAGGCGCGGGGATGTCGCCCACGAACTGGACCGGCGGCTGCCCGGGCGGGCGCTGGGGCGCGAGCAGGTCACCGAACACTGGCAGGCGCCGGTGAAGATCGCCGATGCGGTCTCGCCACGTCGGCTCCGCGCCACGGTCGTACTGGCGTTCCATGCGCGCCGCGTCCGGCTCGTGGTGGAGGCCGTGGAGGTCTGGAGCGCCGTGCTGGTCGTGAGCCGGGGCATACGACGCCTCCGAGGCGGCGTCGTAGCCATCGTGACGCGAGGCAGCGTGAGAGGCTTCCGACGTGACGTCGGAGCCAAACAGCTCCTCATGCGTGTGGGGATTCGTCGCGCGCGCTTGGTCGCGTCCTGGGCCGGCCTCGGACTCGGTCTCCGTGCCGGCGGCAGAGCGGCCGTCGTCGCTGTAGAGGCCAACGTCGTACAACTCGCCAAGACCGGGGCGGCCGACACGACGGCGCTTCTGGGGGTGTCCGCGAGGCTTCGGCGCGTGGTTGTTGGTGTCGTCGTTCTCGTCGTCGTCGCTGCGTGCGGGGGGACGGCGCTTGTTCTCCATGGCGGCAGAGGTGGCGGCGGCGGAGGAAGCGGCGGAGGGGGCTTGTGCGCTTGGCGGCAAGTTGGCGAATGAACAAACCTCCGGCACGGCGGGCAGGCCGTCGGCGCGGGTTTTTCTCGTTGCCTCGAAGGCAATCGAGCGGAAAGCCCGCGAGAATATTCCCACCTTCTCGATCCTTCGGTCTGCTCTGTACGTACTCGACGGCCATGTGGCCGCACGCCAGAGCCACCGCGGCTGCGCCGTGCCGGCGGAGACTGTCGGGCGTCCGGAGAGAAGACTTCGTCCAAAGGACGATACTGGCGCTGGGCTGCGACAACCACATCCGCTCCGGAATCCAGTCCGCCCCCGGAACTGGATTCCTCGCGTGTGGCTCGCGGGAGGAAGAATGCTCGACCTGGCTCGTCACCTTCTGCGTTGGCGCGTGCGTGGATCCGCAATCAAATGAAGTGAGGAGCACCGGAGGGATCGACGCAACATGGATCTTTCACTTCGGTTGCCCTTCATTTTGGCGCGATCTGCATCGTATGCCACAGTACATAAAATTATAGAATACTCTTGATATGATTTCAAACGCGAATTTGGTCTATATTACGATATCACGGGTACTATCAATATACGTTTTGTAAGGTTTGCGTCGCCTCAGCAAAATCAAGGGCGTTCGTTCGTCCTTGAAGTTGAAGGGGCGCACCCCTCCGCTTCGCTCCCCTCTGCTCCCCTCCGCAGCGTCCGCTTCCTCCGATCGGCCAACAGCTGTCCGGTTTCGAGGCGCCCACCCATCGGCCGGGTGGCTACATCCCCGTCTGTGCAGGACGCAGCGGGGGTGCCTGCCACATTATTGCAAGGTTTACGAACGGATGCGCCGAAAACACAACAAAGAACACAACCATGGAAAAAATTCTCGGGAAGAGTTTTTTTCTCCCTGATATTTCTACGTGCAGCAGCAGCGTGTCGCTGTCCTGTGTGTACAGCTCGTAGTCGCCGCCGCCGCGACGGACCGGCGCAAGAACGAAGTGTTCAGGCGCGCGGTCGTGACCAGAGCGCGGCGTCCGCCGGCGGCGGCGGCTCGATGGTCGCCATAGCGCACACGGTGAGTGTTCCGTGAGGATGGCCTTCTTCATGGTCTCGGGGCGGTGCGGGCAGCTGACCTTCATCTCGTTGGCAATGCGCAGCGCGTGGCGCGAGGCCACGAGCAGCAAGAAGTGAATGTTCTCGCAGCACATGGGGGCACGAGCCGCGCGTGCTCACCAGCGCTCGATGCAGTCCTTGCCGAAGATCTGGCCGCAGCACGTGGCCTCGGTCGCGCCCGTGAACACTTCCTGGCAGATGGCGCACTTGAGCATCCTGCGCGTGTTGTGGAGCGTCTCGAGCTGCTCTTCGCGCGGCATTGGCTCGTATGCCGAGTACGCGAGCTTGCTCACGAGGTTGAACGCCATGAGCGCCGACGCGGCCTTGTGCTGCCCGAGGTGCTTGGTCTTGAGCGCCGTATGGATCTCAAACAGCACGTCGATGACCTCGTCGGCCAGGGGCTCTTTCACGTCGGCGGCGACCGCGTCTTGCGACGCCATCGTCGCGGCCTCCTCCATGATTGCGTCTTCAACCTGGTTTCACTCGTCTTCGTGCTCGTGCTCGACGATTACGTCGCTGAAGCGCGCCGTGGGCGCCGTCTCTTCATCGCCGCTGGTGCTGTCGTCGTTGAACAATGAGAGCCGGGTCTCGCCTGGCGGCGGCGAGTGTCCTGGAAAAAGTCGACCGTGGGATCGTGTCCTTACCCTCGAGCTAGAGGCGGATCATCTCGTCCGAGCACAGCCAGAAGCGTGGGTTTCAAGCGCGAGGCGGCTCTCGATGCGTTCGATGCGCTGCTCAAGGTGCTTCATGGCCTGCGTCTGCTTGCGCTTGGACGACTGCATCTGGCTCTTGAGCCGGTGCGCCACCGAGCCCTTGATGGTCGCGAGCATGCTCACGATGAGCACACCCAGCACGACAATGTAGATGACAAACTCTGTTCGCGAACATGAATAAATACGAGCGATGAGAATGGTGATGAAAAACAAGCAGTGCCAGTCATGCTGAGAAGACGCACCTTGTCGCACAAAGCGCTGCTCGAGCTGGTCCAGCGGGTACTCCGCGTTGGGCTCCGCGATGAACGCGATCAGTACGACGCCCACGATCACGAAGAGGATGCCCCCGAGGTCCGTCTATCCCATAACAACCATTTAGTTAGTCCAGACAAATTCTTCCCCATCACACGCCACACACAGGCACGCACCAGGTACGGCGCCTCCTTGTTCAGGAAGTAGGCGGCCACGACATTGGCCACGAGCGTGGAGCCGCCGCCGAGCGCGGCCACGAGCCGAAGGCCGTGAAGTCGCCGACGCTCCCGAGGATGACGAGCGTGAACCCGAGCCACCAGAGCGGCCGCTGGACGTACGGCCGCTGCGCGTCGTCGGGCAGCTGCGCGTCCTGCGCGTGCGAGAACTTCTGGATGTTGACGCCCAAGTTCGAGACGACGGAGGCGCCGACCGCGAGCGCCGCGCCGAACGTCTCGCCCTGGGTCATCGCCGGTGGGTCGTGGATGTCTTCTTCTGGTCAAAGGCTTCTTCAACCGGGATGAAGGCTTGCAGTCCCCCGGGTCCAGGCCCATTGTGGGTGGCACTATATATATGGGTTTGACCCGGGCCTGGATCCAACTCGTCTAAACCCGTTTTTGTGGGCAAGCCGAATGACGCCCTGGTAGTCGCGGGGGCGATTGGGCGGCCCGAAAAGCCTGGTGGCGCCGTTGAAGGTCTAATCTGATGACGGCCGAGTCTTTGAGCGGCCGCGTTGGCAGTGGCCGGGGTGCGGCGGATGCGGCGCTCGCTCGGGGGGTCTGCGTCTGCCGCGGCTGATGCAGTTAGACTGACCACGCCGCTTCGCCGTCTCGTCGACCCGCGGCAGGTCGAACGCGGCGAAGAAGCGCGGGGCGCGCATCCGAATCCGTCAGGATGGAGCAGACTAACCGAACCAAGACGCGAACGAATCAAGGCGCCAACGAGCCCGCGTGCCAAGCAAGCGCCCTTCTTCGGCCAGTTACAAGCAAAGAAGCGGCAAGAGGGAAACCACTAATCTCGAAGAAGCGCGTTTGCATCTCCCCCCGCGCCGGTCGAATAGAACGCCACGAACCGCTGCAAAGTGACCAAGCTGCCGGGCCAGGGCACCTACGGCTCGGTACTCAAGGCCGTCAACCGCCAGTCCGGCGAAGTCGTACGTTTAGCTCTCTCCTTCGTTGACATATGCTTGGGAACGTGGTTCTCACGGGAAAAGGTGGTGCTGTAGGTCGCTGTGAAGAAGATGAAGAAAAAGTTCCGCTCGAGGGAAGAGTGCGTGCAGCTGCTCGAAATCACGGTAAGTTCGTTGGCGTTGTTTGCCCTGATTTTTGACAGCGTGTGGATGTTGAGATTGATCCCCCAATGTGTGTGACGCGTTTGTGGCATATAGTCGCTAAAGAAGCTCAACCACCCAGCTCAAGGAGGTGGTCCGCGAAAACGACAAGCTGTACTTTGTGTTTGAGTACATGGAGAACAACCTCAACGAGTGCATGAAGAAGCGCGACCGCCACTTCCCCGAGTCCAAGATCTGCAACATCATGTACCAGATGCTCTGTGGGCTCGCGATCATGCACAAGCACAGCTTGTTCCACCGCGACATCTAGCTCGAGAATATGCTGGCCAAGGGCGGCATCGTCAAAGTTGCCGACTTTGGGCTTGCGCGCGAGATCCTCTCCCGCCCGCCGTTCACAGACTACGTGTCCACGCGCTGGTACCGCGCGCCAGAAGTGCTGCTGCGCTCGACGACCTACAACTCGCCCATTGACACGTGGGCGATGGGCTGCATCATGGCCGAGATATTCACGCTGCGTCCGCTTTTTCCAGGGAGCAGCGAAGGCGACCAACTGTACAAGATCTGCTCCGTGTTGGGTAGTCCCACGCACGCGACGTCGCCCGAGGGAATGAAATTGGCAGCGCAGATGAACCACCGTTTCCCGCAGTTTGTGCCAACGCCACTCAGTCAACTCATCCCGCATGCGAGCCCAGAAGCGATACAGCTCATGACCGATCTGCTCAAGTACGATCCAAACCAGCGTCCATCATCAAGCCAGGCGCTGCAGTACCCGTTCTTCCAAGTTAGCGTGAACATTGCGGTGCCCCTGATCGTGTCGACGCCAAACGGGCGTCTCGAGCGAGAGAGCGATTCGACTCTGAGAAGGCGGGCACCCCCCTCGCAAAAACCCAACAAGCAGATGATGTCTACAGGCAGCAGTGGGTATGCGTGCAAGAACCAGCAGTACTCGGATGGAGGGTACGGTGGCAGCGGCGGGTGTCGTCCGGGAGCAGGGGTTGGCGCCACCGCCAGCTTTGGGAGTTCGGCAGTGTACGGAGCGCCGAGGCCGCCACAAGCACGAAACGCAATGACAGCAGTGGGTTGTACTTTGCTAGCTGGAGGAACGCCGACGAACAGCGATGGTCGTGGTCTGGATAGTGGCGGGCTGGGAGGCGACATCGCCCGTAGCCAATATACTCGGCAAGCCAGGTACGCGCCCGGTATGAATCTCCAGGGCGACGACGAGAAGTACTCGATGGGCGGCGGCGCACGGGCTTACATGCCCAAAACCTCATCAACCGTCGCTAGTAGCGCTAGGCCTTCGTGAACGTAGGGTCAACAGCAAGCGTGGGAGGCGCTGGCGGCCTTGGAGGATACAGTCGGCACAATTTCTGAATATACGAGAGCGACGGCACCGACGCCGCCAACTCTCTAAATGGAGAAGGGATGATACCTATTTCCACGGCGAAGCACGGTTTTAAAGGGATTAATTCTAATGAATGAGATATTGAACGAACGGTATCGGACTCAATCTGTCGGAACTTGATGGTCTTGATCCGTTGTGTGCACGATTGGTCGTAGTTAGCCTGCAAAGGCTTGCGGATTTTCACTGCCGCTCTGTAGTGGCGGCTCTGAGCCGGTATCGGTACATCTCGATCCGTCTGGCCACTTTTTGCATGTCGAGCTCCTTGAAAAGAGGCCGATCCTGTGTTGGTAACTCGGGACGTCTATAAAGCAAGCGAACATAACCATGAGACCAGTGACCTCGTTCGTTGGAGTGGACACGTACTTCTCAAACACTCTGAGGAACCGGTCGCTACGTGACGTGATGTCCGCCATAGCTCGGTATAACTTGGGGGTGCAGGACATCTCGTGCTTGATGGCTGTGTAGGCGGTGATGTAGGCGGCCAGTACCATCACGCGGCCGGCGCATGTCAAAACCCTTGCCATATGTTGCGACGGGTTCAACACGCTGACATCAAAGTTCGTCGTGAGTTGATGAATCACTTTGGCGGCGAGTTGTTTACGCCGAGTTCCGTTCTTCTGAGTCAGGAGGTCGATCGCGAGCGCGAAGCAAGTGAACGCTGACTTGTCCAAGGTTGTGACAGGACCGTTGCTACGCAACTTCAAACCCCCTAGCGTGAAGGGAAAGTCGGTGACGATATGTTGAAGGCGCCGTTTGGGCCTACAAACAGATACATATACACAGTTGGAAGGTGAGGAAGTATGCCGGAGTCCACATCATCCAGTACACGGCGTACCCAGTAAAAACCTCTTGGAGCTCACCGTGGTGGACTTTTCTGATAGTTTCTTCGAGGCGAAGCACGCCCTGCGCGAAATCGAGCTTCATGTGGATGCCCACCACCTGAATAAGGAGGTTGATACCTTGTGTGATAGCCCGCCGTAGTTTGCCAGGCAGCCAAGTACACACATTGCCTGGCAGATCCGAGTATGCACCGTCCACCTCCTTGATGATGTCAACGAAATCCTGAATCAACTCGCCGAGCCCTTGCGAGGAGATTTCGTCGGATTTCACAGTCATTGGCTCTGCTGCGCAACAGCAGTCAATTGCGCGCTGCACTAGCTCGTCGACGTGCGTCGACACGCCCAACACACGTTCTTCGCGCGTAGAAGTCATCGAGAGCGTGTTTGATGGCTTAGTTTCTTCTTCGTCGGGAGCGTTTGGGTCGTGCTCCACCGAGCTCTCCGTGACCGCATCTTGTTTGTTACCCTTGTCGATCTTGTCAATCTTGTTGGCAATCTCCTGGACCTGCATGAGATGCGCGACCAGATCGGAAAGGTGCTGGTCTCGCACGGGCAAGACGATTCCGCCCGCGTGGGCATCGTTCAGCCTGCGCGTCAGATAGTCGCGCGCAGACTGTACCCACAGTGGAGTCATGTACGTCACGCAGTGCAAGAAGTTCACAGCGTCTTGGGCTGGGAGATCTTCAAATACACGTACGTGAGAAGGGAAACCAGTAACAAAAAAAGAAGAGCAACGGAAAAGTTTGGCTCCATATACCCGATCGTTGGACTTGTGCTTCGCTTCGAGTGGCGTAGGGTTCGTGCACAGACGAGCGCCGCACGCTGTTCTGTGGCGCCGCTTTCGCCTGTGACTCGGATTCGTGAGGGGCGGGGGTGGACTCGGCTCGGTGCAGGGAGCGTTCCATGGCTGCTTCTTCGGCAGGCCTCACGGCGTCTAGCAATCGCAGGAAACGGGCGGTGAGAACGAAGCAAAGAGGAAACGACCAGAAGCAACGGCAACACGCGCGATCGTACCTTGTGGCTCGCTGAAGTCGTCTTGGGTGGAGCAGGAGGGGAAACAGTCACAAGGAAGGCGGCGGTGAGAACGACGCTGCGAGGAAACGATCAGACGCAACGGCAACAACGAGCGCGCCCGTACCTTGCGCGGCGCTTGAGAAGGTCTTGCGCGGTCCGTGGCAAATTGCCGAGTGAGCGCACGGAGGGAGAAGGCGGGAGGCGCAAGGTTTGAAAACCCGCGCGCTTCAGAGTACGGGGGGAAGCGGAAAGGAAACCAAGGCAGAGCGACAGGGGCAGCGCACTGTTCCATTTGCGTGCGTCACTCAACTTCAACCAAGGGGCCTTTTCATCCAATCAGCACTTCCGTACCTTCGTTTTCAGCCAATCCAAACGCCTCAAAATCTTTGGAGGTTCCCTGGCAACGCCAACGGTCGCCCTTGATGCGCGACATCCAAACGAGACGCATCCTACTCGTCGTCGTTGTCCCCGTCGGACACCGCGTGGGTCGCGCCCGCAGACGGCCGCCTCCTCTTCCTTGGCTCCATCGTCGCCGTCGCTCTCGGTAGCGTTATCGCACGCAGCAGCAGCCATAGTCGGCGGAGACTCATGGCCAAAGTCATCTTCTCTCTCCGCATCCTGTTCCTTGTCCTCCTCCTTCTCATCTCCATCTACGTCCAGCTTCTGCTCCACCTCGACCATTGCCACGTTCTCGTTCTTCTCGCTTGTCTTGGCGCACTTGGCGCCATTGCGGTCGCGCCACTCTTGAGTCGACTCAGTCTGGGCGGTCAGCTGATGTGCTTCTGCTTCATCACGGTCCCAGTCCAAGCGGCCGCGTACCGCCGCGGCCAGCGCCGCCGCGTGGCCTGGATGGTACTATCAAAGTTGAGCGAAAGCGCGACCGCGCCCGCGGGCGCACAAGCGCCTCACCCACGTTCAGCGTCGCGAGTTGGAGCAGAGGCGACGGCGCCGTCGCCTAGCAGTTCACCCTCTTAACCAGGTTGATCGCGTGCGCGGTTCGCGTCGGCGGTCGAGGCGTCCGTGAGCAGCAGCAGCGCGACATTGTCCACGAGGACGACGACGAGGACGACGAGGCCGCCACTGCCCTTGATCGCGCAGTGCTTGGTCTGCAGCTGGATCGCGAGAGCGGCGTCGGTTTGGCATGCTCTCCTCTAGCACGCGCACAACCACGTCCAGGCGCTACAGCAATTGAGTCGTTTGTGAAATCTCTGCGTGGCGAAGGAGACCTCATGCGCCGTAGAGCGAGTTGTTGATGCCAGGTAGGATACTGACGAACATGGCGACAATCGCACCGGCCCCCGAGCCGCGCAGCAGGATACCGACTGGATAGCGACCAACAGCTTCAAGTCGAAAAGGAGCGATCGGATCTGCCCACCCACAGCCATGCCGCAGAGAAGGCACGATACGCAGCTCGTGACGCGCTCCGCGTACGTAGATCGTCTCCCAGCGCGTGCGAAGCGCGACTCGGCTGCGCTCTTGTCGTCAATGAACGAATCGCCGTCTTCCACGCAGAACGCGCTCAGTGCCGCCTTGGAGGGCGAGGACGAACACTTGGGCTTGGCAGAAAGCGCGAGTGGGTGCAGACGGCGCAGAGCAGGTCGGACGTGGCGTTCGTGAGGTCGGATTCACATTGGAGCAGCACCAATTGGCGAGGCGCAGGTTGAAGAACGAGGCCGTCGCGAGCACCTGCGCCGGGAGCCGCTCAACCCGTGCGCCGTGCAATCGCCGCCTATAGACCTTGCCGGCCTTGTCGGGGAAGAACCGCTGGAAGTCGGGAAGGAGCCGCGCGCAGGTCGCGAGCAGCTGGGCGTCCGTGCGCAGCGCACGAGCGGCGACCTTCGCGAGCGAGAGGAAGCGCCACATGCCGCGCAGCTTGCTCAAGAATTGCTTTGGTCTCCTTCGTGCTCATCAGTCGATGGTGGCGTACGTGATAAACGTGGCGAAGATGCGCGAGCTGCTGCAAGACGAAGACGTAGGCCAGCTTTTCGGCGAATCTTCGTGCCTCGCGCTCGGCCAACAAGAGCTCTTTGAGTTCCTTCTGGATTTGCGGAGCCAGAGCGATGATCAGCGGTCACCCCAAACCGATTCACTTCACCACGGTGCTGTATTCACTTCACCACGGTACTGTATTTAGCCGTCCTAAAATAGTTTGCTACCGGTTTTCTAGGTTTCTTCAAGTGACACACGCCGACAGATCCAATCCCATCTATTGCGTTTCACGACTACGACATTGCCGCGCGCTCGGCGGTCTCCGCGTCGTTCCGCAACGCCAAGGTCGCGCCCAGTAATCCCACACAACCACTGCGACGAGGCGCTCGCCGTAGCCGTGCTCAACGCGGCTGCTGCCGGTGTCCCATGGCATACAAAGAGCCCACGCTCGCGCTCTGCAATGCTGTCGTCGACGATGCCGAGGGCGGACGCCCCCGGCATCGAAGCGCGCCGACCACCACCATATCACCGTCGCGACAACGTTTGACGGCGCCGCTCGAGCACCGACATCGAGTGAACAAGCACGGTGGCCGCGACACCATCCAGCTGCTGGTCGGCGACAAAAAGCTCGACGACGCCGCGCTGGGCAGGCTCCACGAGAAGATCCACGAGAACGTTATCGGGGACATGGATACCGGTGTCGAGGTGGCCGTTGCGCTGTTCAACGGCTTGGTCATGACCACGCTCTGCGCGCGCGTGGGCCATCTCAACCCGAGCTGGGACGACGACTGGAGCGAGGACTCGTAAACGAGCAGTTCCAGCAAACCATGTGACCTGACCAGCACGGCGTTAGCCGACCCCCAAAGACGTCTCACGATACGCGCGATCGCAACGCGATGTGCGGCGGTGGCTCATTGTATCCCGTTCGGCTCGTTTTGGCTGCTGGAGCGAGCGACTGGGCCACGCAGCCATGCTCTGGGGGCTTCGACGATGGCATCTTGCGCGAGCAGTTGCCGGCAGTCGAAGAGCTTTCGTTCCTACTGTGTAATTACAAGATCGGCCTGAAGTTCGACGACACGAAGTGGCGCCAGCGTCTCGCACTCGCTCGAATCGCTGGGGCTTTCGATCCTGCTCAACAACGCGAAGGACCCGGCGGATTCTTACGCCATGTACCTACTGAGCGACACCCGGATGTTGGTCATGGATGCAAGTGGGGATCGCTCTGATCTGGACGTGTATGCTTCGTCCTTGGAAGCCTCTACAACTACGAACGGCGCGTATTGCAAAGGTTTATCCGGTGACTCTCTGCCCATGTGCACATGCTTCCTTTTCCGAAACACTCGGGTTTGGCGCCAAGATCTCGACGTGTTTCATCACTTCCAGACGCCTCACATTATCTGGCACCACGTGCACTCGATTGGCAATAGACGTGCCACGTAGCGATCTTGAAAGCGCACTCGACGATCGCAATGGACCAACGATCGAACCGCTTCCAGTTACTCTCGCGTGGGCACCCGATGGTCAACCTAGCGCAATGCTCCGAGAACTGCGATGACAAGTTGCTCTGTCGCACAAGCGAGAAGCGGAGCTCAATCCTCAAGATGTACAACCAGTAGCGTGTAGTGGATCTGGATTGTGTGGTGCTGGCGTACGTGCCCGGCGGAGCATCTGTTGGGCATGTACGGGCAGTCAAAGAGTGATCAAGTCGTGCAACGCAACTGCATGGGCATGCTTCCGCCCGTGTATCTTGTGGACGACAGCGTAGCGGGCAACTTCAACTTCCGCGAGACTACGGGCGTGACCTCTGCCACAGCACCGAAGTTGTCAGTAATGATCCCGGATCATCGCGTAGTCGAGGACGCAGCCAGCTGAATGCCTCTTCCGTGGCCGAATGACGCCGTGATCTTGATGATCGACCTGTCGGTGATTGCGTCATCTACGAGCTACCCCCACCGGTGTGAGCATCTTCGCGGCGTTGCCGCTTCGGAGCCGCATTTGGACAGTCACTGCGAGCGTCGTGCGAGTCGCGATCCTTGTGTGCTGCGCGGGCTCCACGGATGCTGACGCCATGGCGCTGTCGCTCTTTGTCGTTCGTGTGGTGACATGATACTCTTGGTGCGCGTTACTTGCGTGGCCAGTGATTACCCTGGCTGTGGACGTGGTTGTCAAAGCCGCAACCATCATGACATGACGCGATATTGTGAACATCTTGCGCGTGCAGTTCGACACACTTAAGGGAATTTGGAATCCGAAGTAATGGACAGCAACAATTGGGGCGAATGTGTATTGCAAATGCACGTCAGTCACGCAGCGCATGGGTGCACCTCCGGCGGGGGACGGCAGCCAGCAGCACTTTGCCCATGGCACCGATATCCACCGGTCGTGACAAGGCACTGAACCACCCGATCAGCGAGCAGGACGGCGCTACTCCGTGCCCGTGCCGTATATTACGTTATTTTGCTCAGGCGTGACAGGTTTCACGACCGTGCTTCTGATCAAGCGCTCGGCTGAGATGATACGGCTGTCGCTCCGGGGCACGGGCAAGTCCACCACCGCGCTCACATACGTGCTCGTCGTGATCCAGACACATTGCCTCATCGGCGACGAGGTCATGACAGTCTTCCCAATCTTGCGCGCCTGCTACACCCCGATTGGTGTGATGGTGGCGCGATCTTACACTACAAGGAATCGATTCTTGCTCAAGCTTGGTTGGGGGCTGCTGGCCTATCTCGGTCGATTCGCTTCGTGCCCAAGTGGTGACAGCACAAAACATCAGATAGCGAGGCGGCTGACCAATTGGTGCCGAACTTTCGTTATTCAATAATAAAATGCTTGAGTACGGGAATGAAAAGGTCGGACTTCGCATGCGAAATGCGATCTACTCGTCTTAAGCTCCTTGCTACCCCGGTCGTGAATCCGTCCTTCGTCGGCCGGAAATGAAGAGCGAGGAGTTCGCGTGGAGTTTTCGTGGAGTTCTCGTGGAGTTCTCGTGGAGTTCGCATGCAGAGTTCGATCTATTTGACTTGAACTCCTTAATCTTCGAAGCGGATAGTGACCTCCCGAACCTGTCAGCAGAGATTAGCATTTCACAAAAATAGGATAATCTGCAATCACGAACCTGTCCCTCGGCGGCAAACTCAAAGACGGCTGCGAGCACGCTGCTGTCGAGCCTGCGCCGCGCGCAGTCATCCCGGGTCGCCTCGTGCTGAAGAACGCTGAGGAACGCGACTTTGCTCGCAAGAGCGAGCGGGCCGGTGCGAACGACGACCGGCTCGTTGCTTTGGTGCACGCACTCGGATGAGAAGAACGACAGCGAGATCGTGCGTAGTCGACGATTACGTTGGAGCATCTGCTGCCACGCAGCGTCGAAACGAATTGAAATGTTGCGGTTTTCGGTAACGAAGAGGGATAGATGCTCCAGCTGCTCGGTCAGCGGGTGTTTTGTATCCCCCAGGACACCAAGGAACTCGACGATGTCGCTGGTGTTCGAGCTGATTACCGAGTTGATGGCTAAAGAACGAACCTGGAAACATCCTGCTTTGGCGACGTCCACAAGGTGACCCAGACGGGATATCGCAACGTTGGGCGGGGTTCCGATATCTTGAACGGTGACGCCTGCGCGGATTAAGTCTGCTGACCACTTGAGAAAGTCAATGTCATCACTGGGCGGGTCCTTGACGCGTATCCCGAAACAGCTGAAGTGTTTGTTCAAGAGCGCCAATAACGAAACTGTCGCTACGCTGTTGCGCTCTCGGAGACCGTCCAGCACAATAAATTTGAAGCTGACGAATTTAGAGCCAGCATCGGCAGCCGCGGCACCCGATGACACTTCTATCGCCTCAGATCCGTTGACCCACGCGTCTCCGCACCCGGGAAGCAGCACCCGCCACCAGGCGGTGCCATTTGAATCCAATTTTTCGATCACACGGACACGAAGTGCGGCAGGTGCTTCAAAGTGCGCGACGTCGCCGTCGGTCACATCGCTGTGATGATGAGCGACGAGAAATCGTGACGCTAGGATCCATCGATCCTCTTGGAATGTCGTCCTGAAGAGCGTCGCCAATGGATTCTGAGAGCATATCACTTCTTCCATGGCACTGACTGCTGCACCATCAAGAATGGCGAGGTTCAGCGTTATCTCCTGGAGATCATGCTGAGCGTGACGGCTGAAGAGCGTGTACGCGAGCCAACACCACATATCACGCGCAGCTTCAATCGCCTCGTTTGGTAGGAAGTCTAGGTTGTCTTGGCGCACAAAATCCACAATCTTGACCTGTCGGTTTGTTTGGACCGCTGACAGAACCGCTGGGGCCACTGAGCTTGTGGATGCGTTCGTCACCATACACACGTACTGGCTGGACGACGAGTCCGCAGCATGTGGCATTAGCAGCGTCTGCAGAGATCTCGTCACGGAGACACGGGAGAGTGGGGTGATCACGTCGGCCCCGCCGATGGGCAGGAGTGTATGGATGCGAATGCCGAGCTTGGAGAGTCTCGCGATAGACGCGAGTATCTCGGGGCTGGCCGTGATCACCTCACGCTTGAAGAAACGAACTTCAACGATGTTGAGTTTGGAGCAAATGGATGCCGCCGCGGCCTCCCGATTGTCGTCGACGGTAACGTGCTGCACGAGCGCGTACTGCTCGATCTGAAGTAGCAAATCGACGAGCTCTTGACGATCACGTATCCAGCTCGTAACCTTCAGTGAGATTGGTTTACTGGCACAGCAGCAGTTGCCATGAGTGTCGCTCGCTCGCAGCGCGTGTTGGAGCCATGCAAAGTCGGCGCGGAATCGGTCGGACGGCGGATCGGCGCGCCCCAAGATCGCTGCGATGTCGTGACTCAGAGTAATCGCGAACGCGCCGTCGATGGAGACATGGTAGCGCCAGGGTCGCTCGGGATGACCTTCCGTCGACACGGGCCAAATCGCTCGGATCTCCTCGGCCCACGCGTTGCGGTCGAGACACCAGAGTAGCGGAACAGCGCGAGCGCCTCGGCCGCGTCGCCGAGACTGGTGACGGCGTCACTGGTCAGCCACCAGGAACGGTTTCCCTCTTCGTCCATCGCCATGTGGTGCCGACCCAGGCGCCGCAGCGGATCGTAACACGCGACGAGCCGCGCGCGCAGCTCCTGTGCGATCGCCCGCGTCATCTCTTCTTGCGCCGGAGACTGCGCCGCTGCCGTGAGCGACGGCGTGCGCTCGCGCTCCTCCTCCTTCTCCTCCTGCGTGGCCGACTGCGTGGCCTCGCGCTCTTCGTGCTTCTCCTCCTCTTCAACCGTCGCCGCGCCGCTCATCGTGCCGCTCTTCCGCTCGTGGTTTCCTCTCAAGATTTCCCTTTGTGGTTGACGTGTGAACTCCCGCCTCGGCAATCTTCAACATCAGTCACATGGAGATCACCAATTGGACAAAACAAGATGATTTCAGCGAATCACTGAGCTCAGCAGCTTGATTTTAGCGAATCACTGAGCTCATGAGCCTTGCGTGGAAGAGCTGTGAGACGAACGAAGATGGAGGCGAGTGTCTGGTGAAAATTTGGGAGCATGCAGTGCCCAAGTCGGATCAATCGATGACTTGAGCGAGCTCCAACGCCGGTTGATTCATGTGGAGTTTGCTGTCGCTGAGAATGCTGCACGTGCGAACCAGGGTGTTGAGGTGATGACAGAAACCCAGTTCCTTGGAACGGTGCGCGAAGTTGCCCGCTCGAGTGCTACTAGAGGCGGTTAAATAGCTGGTCCAGCGCAATTGTCGAGTGGAAGTGCGTCTTCAAGTTGCCTCGACAGCACGTCTCCTCTTGGCCTTGATCGTAGCGGTCAGGCGGTCAGTTGTGAGCTGGAAGCGCGCGAGCCGGGGACAGATAATGCGGATCGTCCGGCGGCGGCGAAACACATTCAAGGTGTTCCCGCATAAACACAATCCGCCCGCTTTCATCGCCAACATCTCGGTCTCGCTCATGAGGGTCCTTGGCTTTGTTGGGCAGGATAGTCGAATTCCCATCGGCGCAGTCTCAGTAGCTTGAGCGAGGTGGGTCTCCGAGTTACCTCGGTATTGCGCTTCCTCTTGGTCTTAATCGTGGTAGTCGGATGTGTGCTCGTCGCGCGCGGGCCGGGGACAGACAACGCGGAGCGCCTGGCCGCGGCGAAGCACACCCGAGATCCTTGCGCACAAACCCAATCTTGCGCGTCGGGCTCAAAAGCTTCGAGAACGGAAGCGTGCGAACATGAGCTGAGAGCCGCTGGATACGTGTCCGCAAGTGCCCCTGTCCCTCTTCGTTGCATAGGCGTCGGAGCACGAGGCAAACTTGTTCAGATCACAGTCGTCTCCACTCGCTTCAATCGTCAACATCTGGGTCTCGCTCATGGTGTACCCATGGACGCGTGGAAATAGTCTGCCGAGTCGTCCGCGTCGTTGAGCAGGATCGAAAACGACAGTCCCAGTGGCTTGAGCGAGACGAGGCTTCGTGTCTTGGAACTTAAGAACGTGGAGAAGGCTAACCAGACGTCCGGCGCGACGAGTCGTGGTCGCTGTGCAGCCTATCGGAAGATGGAGTGTCCTGCGTGGCCGTAGCGTCGTGGCCGCCAACATTCGCCGACACGACGCTTTCGAATAGACGCAGTCGCGGTCGCATCGGCCGAGTAGAGCACGACCGGCGCGTTGAGACGCAAAGCGGAGCCAAAGTGCCAGCTCGTGGTTGATCGGTCGTGAACATCGAACGGTCGCGCGCAACGCGATCGAGAAAAGCGCCAGCGACGAGTAGGCTCTCTCCGTGAGCTCATCGCGCGCGGCCAACGAGTACCGCAGCGACCCGCAGAGGCGACATCGAGCCCTGTGCGCACGCACAGCACGGCTACGTGGGCTCTTCAACAAAAGCGCGTCCAACGAGACCAGACCAGCGAGGAGCACCAACGCGACGCGTTCCGCGCGCACTCATCGCGGGCTCGTCCTCTCGTTTCTTCTCGGAGCGGAAAGCCGCCCGCATCAAGCGCCGTTCGACTCGATCCAGAGTGCTTCAAGCGATGACGGTCTCAGTTGGGCTTGGCCCAGGCGGCCCATTTCCTGTTTGGCAGCCCAAAATCTGTCGCCATAATTTTCTGTGACGCGTCGCGCGTCACCACTTATTTATCCTATCTCGATACATTCCCTTTCGCCATCACGCGCGCCGCCATGTCGCCATCGCGTCCGCCGCTGGCGCGCTCCGGACGCTCGTCTGGACATGCAATCCGCGCGTCACAGAAACGCACGACTCAGCCCGCGCGGGCTCAGAGCTGGCGACAGCGCTGGTATGCGCCATCGATCGCCATGGCAGCATTCCTGTAGGCGATCAATCTGCTGGTCGTGGTGCTGGTGAGCCCCCCTCAACTACAACTTGGTAAAAAGCTGTTTTTACAGCTTTTTACAAGCAGTGCCAAACACGCCCACGTCAAAAAAACCGATCCAAACGTGTCCGGCGGGCCAGCGTCCGTCCGCGTCCGGTCCGTCGGCATTCGTCGCACCCGCGGAATATCGGCTTTGGCCCTCGACGACAGAAGCCACCGCCACGATGCTGCGCCAAGCGCTCTCGCTCTCGCGCCGCCAGCTGCTGCGCACGCGCCCGCAGCAGCGCGTCTCGGCCGCGCGCTACGCGTCCACGCTCACCGACGAGGAGAAGGAGATGCTCACGGCCGAGCGCGAGGCCATGGACTACGACGTGCTGCTCGTGGGTGCCGGCCCGGCGAGTCTCGCGGCCGCGATTCGGCTTAAGCAGCTCTCGGCCGAGAAGGGCACGGACCTCTCGGTGTGCATCGTCGAGAAGGGCGCCGAGGTCGGCTCGCACATCATCTCGGGCAACGTCTTTGAGCCGCGCGCGCTGAACGAGCTGCTGCCCAACTGGAAGGAGCTCGGCGCGCCGCTCGACACGCCCGTGGCTGACGACGCGTTCCTCGTGCTGACCAAGGACAAGGAGTTCAAGCTGCCCAACTTCTTGCTGCCGCCGGAGCAGCACAACGAAGGCAACTACATCATCTCGCTGAGCAAGCTCGTGCGCTGGCTCGGCGAGCAGGCCGAGGAGGCGGGCGTCGAGATCTACCCGGGCTTCTCGGCCTCGGAGGTGCTCTACCGCGAGGACGGCTCGGTGGGCGGCATCGCGACGCGCGACGTCGGCATCGGCAAGGACGGCCGCCCGAAGGGCACGTTTGCGCGCGGCATGGAGCTGCGTGCGCGTGTGACGCTCTTCGGCGAGGGCTGCCGCGGCTCGTGCAGCGAGGAGATCATGAAGAAGTTCAACCTGCGCGAGGGCGTGCAGCCGCAGACATACGGCCTCGGCATCAAGGAGGTCTGGCGCGTCCCCAAGGAGAACCACCAGCCCGGCCACGTGCAGCACACGCTCGGTTGGCCGCTCCAGAGCTCGCTTAACGACAAGACGTTTGGCGGCTCGTTCCTGTACCACATGGAGGACGACCTCATCCAGGTTGGCTACGTTGTTGGCCTCGACTACGAGAACCCGTACCTGAACCCGTACGAGGAGTTCCAGCGCTTCAAGACCCACCCGGCTGTGCGCCGCCACCTCGAGGGCGGTGAGTGCGTGGCCTACGGCGCGCGTGTGCTGAACGAAGGCGGCTACCACGCGATCCCGAAGCTCACGTTCCCGGGCGGTGGCCTCATCGGTTGCTCGGCTGGTTTCTTGAACGCCGTCAAGATCAAGGGCACCCACACGGCGATGAAGTCGGGCATGCTCGCTGCCGAGGCGGCGTACGACGCGCTCACCAAGTCGGGAGCCGAGCCGGTCGCCAGCACGGGCGAGATCAACCAGGAGGAAGCCACGGCCGACATTTCGAGCTACGAAGGTGCTGTGGAGAACTCGTGGATCGCCGAGGAGCTCAAGCGCGTGCGCAACTGCCACAACGCGTTCCACTACGGCACGCTGGCGGGCGTGCTCCACTCGGGCTTCAGCACGCACATCTCGAAGGGCAAGGAGCCGTGGACGCTCCCGAACACCAAGTCGGACTCGGCCAAGACGCGTCCGGCGAAGGAGTTCACGCCGATCGAGTACCCGCGCCCGGATGGCAAGCTCACGTTTGACCTGCTCTCTAACCTGCAGCGCAGCGGCACGAACCACAACCACGACCAGCCGGCCCACTTGCGCATCAAGCCGGAGCACTCGGAGGTGCCCTCGAGCGAGTCGTACCCGGTGTACGCGGGTCCGGAGCAGCGCTTCTGCCCGGCGAAGGTGTACGAGTACACGGACGGCAGCGAGGCGAACGGCGTGCCGCAGCTCGTGATCAACGCGCAGAACTGCGTGCACTGCAAGTGCTGCTCGATCAAGATGCCCAAGGAGTACATCCAGTGGACTGTCCCTGAGGGTGGCGGTGGCCCGGCTTAGTACGTTCCGATCCCCATGCTTGTCTTCCTGTCTGATCCGTGTCTAACCTGTGGTGCCTTTTTTGTGTCTCTAGCGAGCTTATGTAACAACTCACTCCGAATCGAGATGGTGCGAGTGTCTTCTAGAAACCGTCTGACTCGCTTTCTCTCGCGTAGTTGTTGATTAGGAGCGTAGTCGCTTCATCGCTAAATATCTGAATATCACTGAATGCTGCCCAAAGCTTTTGCTGTGTCGCCCAGATCACCAGTTACAAGTGGTTGAACGTCTGAGCTCCATCGCACCACTTCGAAGAGACCAGCTGCGCACACGACCGCATCTCTCCGCGGTGTAACAAACTAAATGGGCAAGTCAAGTGGATCGTACGGTTCGGATGTTTCGGAAAGAATATCATTCGATCCAAGCGTGCGAATCCTGACCGTTCAGCCTAATATCTTGACGAGCGCCTGCTTCTGTAGACTCGTGAGGTGCTTGGGGAACTGGATGTCGAAGCGGATGACCAGATCGCCGCGCTCGCTCGGCTTGCTCGCGACCGGCATGCCCTCGCCCTTGACGAGCTTCTCGGAGGCCGGGTGGATCACTTCGTTGCACGAGATCGCGAGTTTCCGACCGTCGAGTGTTGGCACCTCCACGCAGTAGTCGCCCAGCGCCTCGCTGAGCTTCAGCTTGGCCTTGAACACCAAGTTAGCACCGTCGCGCGTGTAGTGCGCGTGCTTGGACTGGACAATCTGGAACACGACGTCGCCCACTTCGTGGGTGCGCGACTCGCTGCCCTCTCGCTCGAACGTGATCTTGGTGCCGTGCTTCCAGCCGGGCTTGACCTTGATCTGGAACGTCTTGATCTCCTCGGTGAGCTCGTCGTTCTGGAGCCGCGTCCGCGTGACTGAGATGCTCTTGGTAGTACCGCTAAACAGCTCCTCCAGCGAGCACTCGACGTCCTGCGTGATCGCCGGCGCCTTCTCAGCGCCGTTCTTGCGAAGGCCACTGGCGAAGGGCATGGTATCGCCAAAGCCAAAGTCGTAGAACGGGTTGTCCGTACCGAAGAACTTGTGGAAGAGCTCCTCGGACGCGCGTTCGTTGAACGCGTAGCCGTCGCGCACGTCGCCGTTCTCGTCGGGCACGCCGTTCTTGAGCCCGTCGTAGCCGTACTGGTCGAACACGGCGCGCTTTTGTGGGTCGCTGAGCACATCGTAGGCCTCCGAGACCTCCTGGAACTTGTGCTGCGCCTCCACGGGGTTGTGCTTGTTCTTGTCCGGATGGAACTTCATGGCGAGCTTGCGGTACGCCTTCTTGACCTCCTGGTCGCTCGCATTGCGCGGCACCTGGAGCACCTCATAGTAATCCATGGCGGATGACGGTGGTCAAGCGGATCGGTAGGCGTTCTCTTTAGCTGGCCACGGCGATAGTTGCGGTTGCCGTGTGCTACAGTGTGGTGCTGAGAGCCGCGGCGTCGTGTTGAGCGTCTCCTATAAATACTCTCATGGCTGCTTTAAGAGGAGATCCTGAACCGTCGCGACATGGCACTGTGACACCCCTGAATACAGCACTCTGCCTAAGCCAAAGTGAAGTAAATTAGGTTTGTGGGTTAGCCTCACGGTACCGTGCCCTGTCATTCATTCGGGCGGGAAACTCACCAAGGCGAACCAAAATGGCCGCGCCCAAAGGAAACGAGCCGTCGGCGCCGCGCTGTGACGCGCTCCCATCGCAAGATGACGACTCGTGGCCACCACCAGCGTGTGCCCCTTCATCTGGCGCGTCTATCAAGGTGCGTCTCGCCTGTCTTGAGTTCTCTCATACCACACAACACGTCGGAAACTCTCCAACGTCGGGATGTTGCACCTGTCGACCAGGACTTCTCGCTGCAGGCGTTTCTCGGCGAGGGATCGACTGCGCACGTATACATGGCTACACGCGTCGGCACGTACGAGCGTGTGGCGATCAAAGTGATCGACAAGCTGCTCGTGCGGCAGGCGAACCTCCAGCACAAGGTCCAGCGCGAGATCCTGCTGCACTCGCCGTTGCGCCATCGCCACGTCGTGCGCGTGTACGAGGCGTTTGAAGACCCGCGAAACCACTATCTCGTGCTCGAGCACTGCGAGGGCGGCTCTGTGGCTGCGCTGGTGCGGTCCCTGCGCAGTCAAGGGATGACGCTGGACGAGACCACGGCGAAATCCATTTTTCGTCAGGTGCGTGGTGCGGGTTTCCCCCTGCAGGAATTCTCTTGGCTATCAGCACGACTGACGCGATTGACATGGTCATTCTGTTGTTGGCTTCTTGTGCTACGTTGTCTGGACAGACGGCTCTCGGGGTCGCGTACTTGCACGCGCGCGGCATCATCCACCGCGACTTAAAATTGTCAAACCTGCTGCTCACAGGCGACGACGAAGTCAAAATTTCCGACTTCGGGCTGGCGACGCTAATGAGGTGCGTGAGGGGGGTATGGTATCACCTAGAAAGGATTTTATTGTCGTCTAAGCTCATACTCCTTCCTATTTTACGAATGTGGTAGTGAAGAGCACGGAACCGTGTGCGGCACACCCAACTTCATCGCTCCTGAGGTTCTCAGCGCGGCGGATGATACACTACCGTACGATGAGACCGTCGATATCTGGTCACTGGGGTGTATTTTGTACACGCTCTTGTTTGGAAAACCACCTTTCGAAGGTGCCAAGGTCAGGTAAGACTTGTGCGACTGCCAGTAGATATTTTGTGGGTGAAAAGGAACTCACTATACGCTGATCGTTTCTGGACAGTGATACACTACTGAATGTGAGCAACGCTGGACACCGCCCTCTCCACCTTCCTCGAGGATTCTCTGCCACGATCGGCGATCTGATAACTCGAATGTTGAACCGAGTACGTTGCCCAAGGTCCTCCACTCAGCAACGAAAAGCAATGGCCGCAATGATGGGACTGACCGTATACTCTCTATGCTTCTAGGATGCAGCGTCGCGGCCGACTGTGGCTCAAGTGCTCGCACATCCATGGTTACGCGTCCAAACGCCGAAGAACGAGCACGTGTTGATTTCAGATTCGCTAGACCATGACGAGTCTGACGAAGAAGTATCCAGTGAGCTGAGTGAGAAAATGGAATTTGAAGAAGACGACGAGCTGTCCATGGAGGAATCTTATGGGACCGATGTCTCCTGTGTGATGGAAGCGGCCACACAAAAGAATATGCCGACTAGTCCAGCAGTGGGGCGTACGGGTCAAGCAACTACAGGATCCGCGACACCACCAGACGTTCATTTTCTTCACCTGAGAGTCGAGGTTAGCAACCTTCCGTTCCTGGGGATAACCTCCGACGACACGTGTGAGATCACTCTTGACTGCTGGGAGACTAGCGACATCCGGCAGCTTGCAAGATTCGTGCTTCGCGTGGGTGACAAGGAGATAGAGTATACTCCATCGCAAGGTTTGATCCAGGGTTTGCGTCCCGATGGCTCACATGGTCAACATGTGTGTGCCCCACCGACTCAATCTTCGCTCATTCAAGCTACAAGTTCAGGAAGTACAAGCGACGATGACCAAGAGCGCATTATCCGGTTGTGTCAGTGCCTCGCAGCACGTGCTTTGCAACTCCGCCAGGCAGCAATGGCAATTGACGTGGAAAATCTACCGATAGTCCACTACGACCGGCTTCCACAATCGTTGCTTGACTCGCTACGGCGGGAAAGTGTTCGGTCGACGTTGACGCGCGAGCTTGGCCAACTCACAATAGCCAATCCTGAACATGATTCCGGCCTCACACGCTGTGTGATCCAAGGTGTTGGTCTTGGCGAATTCGACTCAATTGGTCGGCTCATTATCCGCTTCTTCAGCGGGCCAACACTGCAGATGAATGCCAGCGGATCCAAGATTCGATACCGTCGATCACCAACGGATGAAGAAGATGAGTTCGATTTGGCAGCCACTCCGTTCCTTCCAACCGAAGTGAAGAAGCATTTCGAGCATGTTGCTGCATTCGTTCGGCAGTTGAAATCGCCTTGATGTCACCCGGGTATATTTGGGTTGTCGCTGGTTTCTACTGGATGAGTGGTCAAGGCCAAGATTACAAAAGTGCCAAGAAGACCCAGCAACGAAGATGAGTACGAGCCGCGAGAATGAGCTCTGCATGGCGCAAGGAACTTTCGTGCATGCGGCTGACCAGCTCGCTGAGCTACAGCTCCTTACTCGCGCCGACCAACACGATGTCTCTAGTAGGGAGTTCCGCCGCCCGCCGTTGGTGCGTGGTGGTTCAACGCTCATGCTCGACATTGAGGAACACCCAGATGAGGAGAATGCCGACGATGAAGACAGCGAAACTGCGATCGAGTCACCAGGAGGCACAAGCTTCACAGCGCTGTTTGCTGCCTCACGACGGATTGCAGGATCAAGTCCCACATCTGGCGCACGGACATTAGCCGAAGCAACTATTTCCGACAGCCCGAGGCATATACAACCTGTTCACGTAGCCAGCGGTCGTGATCCAACAACACTTCCAACGCTCTGTGAAGAATATGATGATCCTGCGACCGAGAACAGCCCAGAGAGCAGTAAGTGCGTGGACCAAGACAATTGCCGATTCGGAAACGCCCCGGAAGCCTCGCCTTTGGGTACTTATTGCATCGGCTCTGAAGAGCGCGAAGAAGATTGTAGCACGAAAAGCGATCCCGCGTTCGAGGAAATGCTGGAGCAGCTACACTACGATCTCAGCTTTCTTGCACTTTCCGTGCCAGACATCAATGCGGGGAATCTCTTACGCGCTCGTGATGCAATAGCGTGCAGCAGCATCTTGACGAGTTCAAATCGTCAGCCCGAAGGACAAGATGAAGCAAAGAACCCCCTCATGAAGATGCGGCTGGTGCGAACATTGATGGGTCTTGACACGCTGCGACTACTCTTGCTTCGGTACAAAGAGGAGGAAGTGCTTCTCGCGGTCACCAACGCGATCCGTCGGGTCTTTGAACAGTACGCGAGCCATCACGGCGTTAGCCCTCTTTCGCACTCACACTGTGTGCTCACGGCGAGCAACATCGCGCGCGTCGTTCTGCTCGTGAGCGACACGCTCGGCAAGCAATATGGCCCATCTCTCAGCGGCAACAATATCGTAGAGCGAGCGGGAAGCCCGAGCAGACACCGGCGTGGGAGCGGCAGTCCGTCGAAATCCTCGAGCACGTCCCCGTCGCGATGGCTCGCAGGCAGGTCACCGCTATCCTCTCCCTCCAAGACCTCTCCACGATATGCCACGCCAGCGTCACCATGTAGTCCAGGCTCATCTTCATCGAGTAGCTCGCTCCGGCGTAGTATCCTCGCCAGTGACGGCGTGCACGTGCTCATGAGCGAGAAACTCGCCGCTTTTCAGCATCGTGGCGACGTGAACCGCCTACCGACATTCAAGGTGAGGCGTGAAAGCGCGGACGCCATCGAAGAAGCTACAAGGCGACGTCAGAGATCGATCCAGTACGGCAACGAGGCCACCAGAGCGCTGCGAGGCTGATCAAGCCGCTCAAATCGTAGGCTCTGGGGGTTCCTCCACAGAGTTCAGAGCTGAGATTGATGAGATGGATACACTCATGAAGAATGATGGTGTTCAGTTACGAACGTACGTTCTTAACAGATGCACTCCCCAGCGTGACACGAAGCCGATCTGAGACCTTGGCAAACAAAGAAGACTCCGTCGCCATCACCAACCCCATTCCACTTGCGTTCATCCACGACACCATGGTGCACATCATCAACGGCGAGATCGTGGCGGACGACGACCCGCGCGTCAAGGCCAAGTTCCAGAGCGGCCCGGCCCAACGTCGCCCCACGGGCGGCTTTGGCAGCGGCGCTGCGGCACCACCGCCTCCGAATGGAGCGGCTCCACCTGTTGGCGCGGCGCCGTCGCCTTTGCAGGGCCTCGCGCGCTCCGTGGGCTTGGAGGGCACGGTCACCATCCCCGCCGTCCCCTTCCTTGGCCTGCCTGCTCGGCCCGTCGAGAAGATCTATCTCGCCGTCTCGGCGCTGCTCGTGTTCCTCTTCGGCTGGCGCGCGCTCGCGTTCCTCGCGTTCGCCTACTTCGTGTCGCTGCAGGCGCCCGCGGCGGCCGCACCCGTCG
>JAMFLL010000754.1:0-26711 GCA_027475725.1 Pythium rhizo-oryzae | reverse complement strand
CGTTTCTCAGTCGCGACCCGCTCCAGCCGCCTGGCGCCGCCATCCTCATCAACGCCGGCGCCGTGCGCGCGTTCGAGAACCTGGTCTTCCTGAAGGTGTACAACGCCGGACACATGGTGCCGACGCACCAACCGGCGGTCGCGCTCGACCTCATCGACCGCTTCTTTGCGAACGCATCGTTCCTGGAATAGGACACATTAATGACAATACACTATTGCTAGGCGATGGCTGCGAGAATACGATGTGCTCGTTCAGCTTCTTGGGTTGTCCTCGACGACCCAGCACTCCCCACAGGCACCACGACGTTGCGCTGAGATGCAGCCATCGTTGTGGATGGAACGCCATCGAATCTCGCCGGTTCGAGGCCCATCTCGCTTTTTCGAACATGGGCCACCTTCGAAGGGGTTCCTCAGACTGACCCACGCTAACGTGTGGGCCGTCCGTTCCCACTCTGGCATGGAAACCAAAGATCGCGAAAGCGTGCGCCTTCAAAAGTCTGATCGCGCACACACAAGTCGGACGCGATCGCAATGGACAGCGAGACGACGCCTCTGCTCCCCGCGGCGGTAGGCCTCACGTTGACCTCTAGGCGTCCGCGGCGCACGCTCCTGGCAGCCGCCGCCGTCTTTACGACCATCCTTCTCGCCGAGCTCGCCTTCACCACGTTCAGCAACAGGAACGGCTTGGATACCACCACGAAGCTATCACACGGCGCATTACCCGGCCGCCTTTGCGGCTCCACCGACGACGAAGCCGGGTACATCCAACTCACCAACAAACGAGACACACACTACTTCTACTGGTTCTTCACAGCAAAACACGACCACGACACCGCGCCGCTCGCGATATGGCTCACCGGCGGACCCGGAGGATCCAGCTTCATCGGACTGCTCAAAGAAAACGGACCCTGCCGCGTCGATCCCGACACGCTCGAGACCGAGACCAACCCGTACGGATGGCACCACCGCGCCAACATGCTCTATCTCGACCAGCCCACGAACGTCGGCTTCTCGTATGGCCCGGAGGACGAGCTGGTGGTCAACAGCACGGGCGTGGCGGAGAACGTGTATTGGTTTCTGCAGGGCTTTCTGGTCAAGCACCCGGAGCTCCAGGATCGCGAGTTCTACATCACCGGGGAATGTTATGCCGGCCATTACATCCCAGCGATCGCGCACTACATCCACCAGCAGAACCAGTTGGATCTCGCAGGCCGCCAACGCATCAACTTGCAGGGCGTGGCGATGGGGAACGGATGGACGGATCCCGTGCTCCAGACGCAGCACGTTCTGGACTTGGCCGAGAGCAACGAGTACAATCTCACGCTGCTCACACACCAGGAGCTGGAGCAGGTGGAGCGCGCCGTAGAGACCTGCGCAGTCGCCAGGCAGGCCCACTGCGTGTCTCTGCCCGTGACCAACGCCACAGCGTGCAGCGCGGCGGAGAAGGCGTGCTACGACGACCTCTTCCAACCCGTGCAGCGCAAGCACTCGCGGAACCGTTTTGACATTCGCCACATCTGTCCCGGGGGCATCGAAGACGCCGGTTTCTGCGGCGGTATCCCGGAGGTTGTGGCCTTCCTGAACCAGCCCCACGTGCGCGCGTATCTCCAGGTCGACGACGAGCACGTGGGTCCGTGGGCGTCCAAGAGCGATGAAGTAGCCAAGGCGTTCACCGCCAGCGGCGACTACTCATCGACGGTGATGCCACTCGTTGGCGAGCTGTTAGACGCCGGGATCCGCGTGCTCGTCTACGTGGGCGACGCCGACTTCGTGTACAACTGGCAGGGCAATCTCGCGTGGGTTCAGGCACTGGCGTGGCGCGGCCACGACGCGTTCAATGCGGCGTCGGAGCGGCCTTTTCTCAGTCGCGACCCGCTCCAGGCGCCCGAGGACGTCGTGCTCATCAATGCCGGCGCCGTACGAACGTTTGAAAACTTGGCGTTCATCAAAGTCTACAACGCCGGCCACATGGTCGCGACCGGCCAGCCCGCCGTCGCGCTCGACTTTATCAACCGCTTCTTCTCGAATGCTTCGTACCTCGGCTAGTACACCTGTCAAGTCCGTTTGCACGTTGTGAGTGTGAAACAATTCGTGCAATCCACTACACGTTTGGTAGACATGGTTGAATCAACTTCATCATTTGTTTTGGCTCAAATGATGGCTCCACCTCTAGCTCGCCACAACCGTTTTGTCCCTGCTCATGCGGCGCGCAGACTGTGCTGAATAAACGCGCGCACGCTGTCGATGCCCGCCGTAGAGATTGCGAGCTTGAAGTGGATCGGGTCGTGCCACGTGAGCACCTTGAGGTCTTCGGCGTACGTCCGTACTTGCTCGAACTCGTCCTTCGAATTGAAACCGTCAAACAGCGAGCCTTCCATGAACTGCACGCGGTTGCGCTCGCGCTCCCACAGGTACAGCTGGTCAGCGATGTTCTCCGGGATCACCGGGTTGTTACTGCGCATGCGCGGGTGCGCGTGCTTCATCAAAAAGTCGTAGATTTGTTGCGCCGAGATGCCGTGGATGAGCGCAGACCGCAGGCTCTCGCGCGTGATGAAACCGATCGCGAGGTTCGGCAGTCGCGCCACGATGTCCACAAACACGCTCAGCATCGCGATGTGCAACGTCGACGACGTGTACGCGTACACCTTGAAGTTGGTCTCGACCACGATCAGCAGCTCCGAGCCGTGGGAAGCGTCGCCGCTGCTAAAGAGCTGCCGCGTGCTGGGCGCGGCCAATGCCATGCCCGCAGAGCTGTGGCTGCTGCCGCGTGCGGCCCCGCCGAAAATGAGGTTCACGGCCAAGCTGGTGGTGTAGAAGCGGTCCGAGTTGGACGCCGGCCGGTACAGCAGCCCAAAGTTCGTGAAGTCGTTGAGCAGCAGCTGCTGCGCGCGCGTGAGGTCGGCCACGGCGTAGCTCTCGTTGGTCTGACAGTAGCTGATCTGGAAGAGGAACTGCAGAATGTCCTCCTGCTTGAGTGCGCCCGCGAGGTCCAGCGTGCGGATGTACTCGAGCATGAAGATCCACATCTGCACGTGGATGTCCTTGAGCATAAACTCGTAGCCCGTGTCCGTGATGTGCAGCGTGCGCGACTCTGCGCTTTGCTGCATCAGCCGAGTGCGCAGCAAGATATCCACAACCGACGTAGGCGGCTCCTGCACGGCCGTGGAGCCCACCATGAAGTGCAGCACGGCATCCCACCGCGAGCGTGCGTACCGCTCGAGGTCTGCGGGCGAGTACGCGTCTGCGGCCTTGGGCAGCCGCGCGCGGCCCTGCTCCCACGGCGAGCCGCCCAGGTGGCTCAGCGCGTGCTATATGATATAGCGTGTCAGTCGCCATGTTAGTTGTTTTATGGGATAGCCCACGGCGATGTAGAGAGAGTGGAGAGACGCACCCGCAGTTGGCGCTGGAACGCGGCGTGCAGCTGGAACGCGTCGTTCCCGGCGGCCACGAACACGCGCAGCCGCGTGAGCCGGTGGAGCGCTACGTGAAAGGCCGGCGGCATCGCGCGGCCCGCCGGGTGGATCGTGGGCCCGCCGCCCGCGTCGCCGTTGGCCGAGGGCGCCTCCGGCTCGGCGGCGTGGAGCCAACTCGCGAGCGTGGCGCGCGTCACGGGCGCGTCGAACGCCAGCAGCCGCATGACGAACTGCTGCGCGAGCGGCGGCAGCGCCTGGAACACGGCCTGGCACGCCCACGCGTCCTCGTACAGCCGCTCGAGCGTCGCGCTCGGCAGCGTCTCCAGGAACTCGAACGCGTCCATGGTGCTGGGTGGGTTGGTTTGGGTCTTCCAAGTGAGCTGTTCGCGTTTTGGGGACGGCGATCTGGTGTGGCGCACACAGTTATTACACGGAAAACCCTCCAAAACCCGTTTTTGGATTCTGAAAACATGTTTATGCAAGTGCGTTGAGCAAGCTTCCTCGCTTGGTGCAGGAGATGCCGCTGCCACGGCTCTCGTGACCGCGTGCGCTCTCTGAGAGCCAGTATCCGGTGCCGCCAGATTCAGTGTCCGCACAGTAAGTTGACCAACGTAGGCGTAGCTCCCCAGCACGTCGTGCGACCCCAAGTTCCTGCACCTGGCCTTGAGCAACACGCCACGCCCGAACCCTGGGCTCAGTGGCATAAGATCCTCACTAACGGCGACTACAGCTAGGACCTTACGCGCACACGTACGACATGCTCGTCGTGGCCGGAGGATGCCATCGTTGCGTTCCGCGGTACCCATCGCCAGATCATGGCCAGTGACCTCCCGTTCACAACATCGACGACGTCCTGATGTACACATCACGGAACCCCAATCTCCACACCACACACATTCGTTGGTTCATTTGGTGGTGTGGCGTCACTTAGAGCTGTTGCGAGAACGAGCGCAGGCTCACGGGATGCGCAAGCAAGTCGTCGTCGCCACGGCCGGGGTCGCAACTCGAGTCATCACCGAAAACGTCGTGGATGTGGCGATGCAGCTGCTGGAACTTTGACGCACACGCATTTGACTTGTGTAGTTTCCAATTGGCGCGATGCGTCGCAAAGTCTCGCTTGCATTGGTCGACAAACGATTTGTCACTCATCGTCTGGTACTGCGCTGGGTGGCAGATCACGTCCTGTGAAAATGCGAACATGGTGAGCCCACATACTTTTTCCCGTTTTGCCTACACGAGCGGTGCAAGTGCGGTGGGTTTACCTTGAGCGTCTCAAAGCAGTTCTTGTAGCCACCGTCGATAAGGTACAGCTCTGGATAGAACAGTTCTGGATACCGCTCGGCGTGAATCCACCGATCCAGATTGCGAACATGACGCAGCCTGTGGCAGACCTTGCTGTCAGTCATGGTACTCAACGAGCGTAGACAACATCAGCACGACTGAAGAGGGCTCACATTTTCGGTGCGCGGTTGGCTGAGAACTCGCAATAGAATATAAGTGCTGTGCGGGTCGAGTTCGTCGGTGGCTTGCGTAGAAACTGCTCCTCCACTAGCGCTGGGTCGTTCATTGAGACGGCACCTTTGAGACTCCCACCTGCGAACTCATAGCCGAAGCGACAGTCGATCAGTTTGAAACTGTCGAGTCGGTCGCTGTAGACACCAGTGAGGAGGTCTGCCACCTACACGAGAGCGATATCACGGTGAATACGGCTCCACCAGTGATTAACCATGAAGCCCATACCGTCTGAGGAGCGATCACGTTGAGATCTGGATGATTTCTGGACCGCACGGTCGGCAGAACGAGTGTGTGGATCTTGGGCGCGACACCTGGCGTGCTGTTGCTCTCGTCACCTCCAGGCGTGGAAGTCGACCGCGCAAAAGACAATCGCGGGGGTGCGAGAAACACAGACTGGCTCGAGTGAGACCGCGCGAACGCCAGGCGACCACCAACTGCCGTGGCAGGGGGTGGCGGAAGAAGCACCAGTTCTTGGTCGCTGTTGGCTGTCGTCTCAGTTTCAATAATTGTGGTCGATGTGAGCCGGCGCTTCCACGTGCGGCGTCCGACCAGTAGCGACTCGTCGTCTCCACCGTGACGCTGATCGCCGTCCGACTCGAGCCGGTCCATGAGGTTGAGCGCGCGGCGCGCGCGAAGCGGCTCCAGTCGATTAGCGAGCGTCCCGCGGCGATTCACGCGCGGCACGATGCCCTCGCGCTCGGGCTGCATGGTCGCCTCCGTGGCCGCCACGGCCTCCGTGTCCACGCTGAACACCAGCGCCGACAGCTCGTCCTCGTCGTCCCCGCCATCGTCCGAGAAGATCGCCCGGCGCTTGCGCGCCGACGGCTCTACTGCGTCTGCATTCTCTTTGCTCTGTGCCAAAGTCGTCGCCACGGCGTCCACTTGCGGCAACTCGGTCGTGGTCGCCTCCGATGGGTGGATGCCCACGGTGCTCTTGGACGGCGTCGCGAGCGCCAACCGCGCCGCCTGCGGGGTCAAGCGTGTACCTTTCGGTAGCTCTTCGTTTGGGCTATGCGATGTCGCCTCCGCACGCGCGGTCTCGCTCGTCGTGGGCTCGCAATCGCGCTTCTCCGCCATGCTCTCCGCGCTCCGCCTTCGCCGTCCTGGTCGTTCCGCCAGGTGCACGGTCCGGAAACCCGCGGGAACAGAGAGCCGACACTCAAACCCGCGAGTAGCCTAATATATAGAATTCCAAAACCCAAAACAACGCCAAATCGGGTTCGTTTGTATTTACGACATGATTTTTACAACGTAAAAAATGGGGCTTGGTTGATGTTCCCCCAGCTGCTTGGAAGAAAACGGAGAAAGAAGCGCGGAAACCGAAGGCGACGCGCCCACGCGAAGCTCCGCATTCCCCTTCCGGCGTCTCTCGCTCTCTCTCGCTCTCTCTCGGCGGATCCGACGCTGCCAGCGCGTGGAGACCGACACGGCGGAGCGCCATGTCGTACAACTTTTACTCGCTGGTGTCGTCCATCAAGGACAAGGTACGCGTTCGCGGGTGGCGTGTTCTCTGCTGGGTGGGGGAGACTGACTTAGTCGTGTGGCGCGCAGTCGTCGCAGGCGATGGCGACGCTCAGCTCGGACCTGAAGGAGTTTACGTCGATCGTGCAGGAGGTATGTGGGGTGGTCGCTCGGCGTGCCAACGTGAAGATCCGACTGACGTTTTCTCGGGGTTTGGGTCAATCAGGACGTGGCGGAGGTGGCCAAGACCGTGCGCAAGACGGTCCATGAGCAAAGCGAGGCGCTGCGCCAGCGCGTGGAGGAGCAGCAGCAGCTCGATGGTGAGGACGGTGGCGAGCAGCGAAAGGCCGAGGACCATGAGGTCGGGGACGACGACGGCGCAGCGCCGGTGTCCGGGGAGGATGGCTGCATGACGCCTCCCGACGAGGAGGATGTGGAGACAGCTAAGGCGGCGGAGCGCCGCAGCTCCATCACGTCGATGTTCTCATTCGCGGGCCTGTCGTTGGAGTCCGTGGGTTCAAAGATTCTCCAGTCAGCCGACGGACTGCTCGATACGCTCGCCCGCGTTGGTGCTGTCGAGGGGGAAGTGGATGAGGAGGACGACGAGGATAACGACGAGGATAAGCTCGCAAGCGCGCGCCGGTATCGGTTGCTCGCCCTGCAAGAGGATGAGCACACGTACATCCACCCGCCGATGGACCTGGAGACGTTCAAGAAGTGGCGCAAGGCGCTCGAGGATGACGAGTTGGCGTCCATTCAAGAAGAAGTGCTCGCGCACTATCCTACTGTCGCCCAGAAGCTTGCGGAGCTGGTGCCGGACTCGGTCTCAGTGGATGACTTTTGGAGTCATTACATATACAAGGCATCGCTTTTGGCGGCCCAGGAGCAGCGTGGTGCTGATCTTCTTGAGCATGGTACGTTTAGCATCCTCCACCGAGTCAAGGTAATGTGTGCCGTTCGACTGACCCGGTATTTTCCGTGTTTATTGTAGCCCTCAATGATAGCGAAGAGGAAGTTGGATGGGACGCAGAGTCGCCCCGGCACGTAAGTAGCGAAGACGGACACTTCCCAACGTACGACGATGCCAGCGCCGATGAGGCGTTGCCAATCCTCGAGGCAGCAGATGTCCCGGAGCCATCAAGTCCGGCCCCTGTCTTGGGGGAACACCGGCGGGTCTCGAACGACGGAGATGACGATTCACCAGTACCAATAGACTCAGTGTCCAGCGACGGTGAAAGCTGGATCGAGTTGGACGAGCAGCGGAGAGATGCCCAGCAGCCGCCGCTGTCATCCTCGTCCGCATCCTCATTCGTGCCCGTCGGTCCGCATGATGGCGTCTACAACGTGGTAGGCGGTGATTCGAAGGCTGCCCCGGCAGCGACCGCTATCTCGACTACGGCGCGCGTACGAGAAGATGACGAGGAGGACGTTGATTGGGGGGATGAAGAGGAAGGCAATGAAGCATCTGCTACGAAGCCTTCCGGATCAGAGAGCGCTACGATCGAGGCACCAGAGACGAAGGCTCGCGGACCGGATTGGGGGGAATGGGACTAGACTGCTCATTTCCATCCATTTATCCCTGTCCGGTCCTGGTGGCGGGGGTACAGATCCCCCTCCACCCTCGTGTCCCTCCGTCCAGTGCTCGTCCTGCCCTGGGTTGCCTGTAAGTTATTGCACTCGCTCTCCCGTTCACCCAAGTCCCATCGTCGCCCGCACGCTCCTGCCAAGTGGAAGCACGTCCCGTCCGGTCGCCAGTTCATCGCTTGATATTAGTTTAATCCATCCATCGTTTGGTTTTTCCATCGTCTCTCCATCCCAACCGTCCAGTCGGTGCCTCGGGGCAGTTTAGCTCCGCCACCTTCCTCTCTCTCTCTATCTATGATGTGGCTGGCACAGTCACAGCAGGGTGCCTGCCACCAGCCATTTGGCGAGCCACAGAGAGCGCGGCACCTCCTTGATTTGTGACCTGCATATCCACGCGTCAAGCCCTGGGGCTCCCATTAGTCACAGTCCGAGGAGGCAAGAAATGGGACATGGGTACAGGCGAAACACGGCGAAACGCTTTGGATGCGGGATCAAAATCAGTCAACCGAGGGAAGGGAGAGGGACCGAGTGTGTGAAATGCCCGACGAGAAGGAAAACGCTCGCCGCGTATTCCATGTGTCTGGAGATGGTGGCGGAAGGCAGGGAGGACATGACATGTCCGTGGCGTTTGAATCCGTTCGGCACTGCCGGCGGTGACCGCCGATGACGTACCAGGCCCAAGCCCAGCATCTCATTCGCTTTACGTACCGAAGACCACAAGAGTGATCGAACTACCTTCACAATGGGGCTAAATGGTCCAGACATTTGTGTATTCTGGTGAGGTGGGCACGTGAGCGAAGAGTTCGTGACACGGTGGTGATACGGCCAGGTCTTCTCCACTTTTGTCAATTTGCTCCTATCGGGAAACGTCACTTCAAATCAGATCTCCACATACTATCTATACTAAGCATACCAAAACAAGGTGATATACAACCAAATGCCCCAATAGAGGTAGATCCGCTCCCGTCGGGTCAGCAGCGGCCGTTGAGGGATCCCGTGCCCGAGAGCGGCGCCCGCCCCGCTGAACACTTGCTCCATCCCCTCGCGCACTTCCTTCCACCGCACGGCGCGCCGAACGCTGCGCGAACCGCCGCCGCGCGCTCTCTCTCGCCGTCCTCTGCGATGCAGCGCCCCGCGGACGCCCCCGGCGCCTCGGCGCGGCCGCCACGTCGCGCCCGCAGCGTCAGAGCCACTTCCGCCGCGCCGCCGACGGCGCCTCCTCCGTCGCTGCCCCCGCCAACGCCCCACGACAAAGCCATGAAGGACGGCGGCGTGCAGCTGCTCTCGCCGTCGCTGCACCGCGGGCTGCGTGCGGCCGCGTCCAACCAGAACCTCCACCAGCCGGCCAAGCCCGCCGTGTTCGACTTCGACTCGTTCACGCTCGAGGCCGTGCGGCGCCGCCACGAGGGCGAGACGTCCTCCAAGCCACAGCTGCGCGCCGACAGCTTCCTCCACAGCGTATCCGTGTCATCGTCGGGCGGCTCGCCGCGGTCGCCGTCCATGGCCGCGCGCGCCACGAGCAGCAGCCGCGGCCGCATGGGCAGCGGCCACGCGTTCCCCAAGGCCGCGAGCTACGACCGGCTGCCGTCGCTCGACGGCCACGAGACCCACTCGGTGCGCAGCATGGACGACTACGACTGGGGCCAACGCAACACGCACGTGAGCAGCTACAGCAGCACGAGTGGCAGCAGCCGCATGATGTCCCAGCAGCACCACCAGCACCACCACGGGCTCTCGTCCATGTCGTCGGTCGGCACGATGAGCAAGCGCATGAGCATGGCGAGCTCCACGACGTCGTCGGCGCTCCAGGGCGGCCACGCGAGCCGGCAGCGCGCTGAGGTCGTGGTGCGCGGGTGGCTGCAGCGCCGCCGCGGGCGCGTGCTCAAGCGCTGGAAGGCGCAGTACTGCGTACTCAAGACGGACCAGCGGCTGTGCCTGTACGCGAGTGAGGACACGGTGAACGGCCGGCTAGAGGGCCGCTTCCAGCTGCTGCGCGTGACGTACAACGACAAGCACGGCTCGTTCCAGGTGATCGGCATCGGCGGCGACGAGACGCCCTACAAGGAAGAATTTAAGCCGCTGGACGACGAGGGCTGGCGCGCCTGGTTCCTCGCGCTGCGCGAGTTCTTCACGCCGGCGTCGATCCACGAGGCGCTCGAGCGCATGCCCGAGCTGTCGCTACTGCCCGGTGTCCATGCGTCGCTGCTCGAGGACGACGACGACGAAGACGATGACGACGACGACGGCACGTTCGCGCAGGAAGTCGAGGAGATGGTCATGCGCCCGTACGGCTTTGGCAGCGGCAGCACCGTGGACGAACGGCGCGCGTCCGTGTCGAACGCGAGCAGCCGCAGCACAGCCTCGAGCACCAACCAGCCGCATCCGCGCGTCCACCACTACGCGGCCGCGGCGTCCCCAGCGCCGGCGCCGCCCGCCCGTGACTCACGCAAGACCGTGCTCTTCGACGCCAACGATCTGATGCGGTACACGACCACAAACAACCAGACCGACGCCGCTGGAGACGTCGCGACCGAGCTGCCCGAGCCCGTCGTCACGCGTGCGTCCAACTACCGGAAGCTGTACACGGGTGGCACGCGCGCCAAGGCCTCGTCCATCGCGAGCAGCACGAGCAGCAGCGGCGCATCGGTGTACGATCCTGTGCCGGCGTACACTCAGTCGAGCGAAGCGCCTGTAGGTCCGCTTCCATTGGTGCGTGGACCGTCGGCCCACGGTCTGGGCGCGAACGGCGCGGTGGACTGCCCGATGATCGAGCGCGACAGCCAGAACGCCGTGGCGATCCTGGAGCGCTGCGGGTCCGAGTCGGTCGTGTCGACCGCCGAGTCCGATGGCGCCTACTCGTGGAACCGGCCTTAAACACAAGGCATTAAGATTGCCAAGACTGCCGATGGGAAGCAGTACATGATGGAACGAGAGAGAGAGAGAGAGGACCGCGCTTCGTATAGTACTATTATCGTAAGGATCAAGAGAATTTAAACTGGCCATCATGAATGATGAGCTCAGCTTCCAGGGTATGTCCACAGGCTCACCAAGCGACTCACCAGCCAGAGAGAGCACACGAACTTCAACGTCTCCGTTTGGCAGGTGGTCTTCCTACAAGACTGCTGGCTCAAGCTGCCGTCTGACTCGGGACACGTGACAGCGCCGTGAGCCAGAAGACTCGGGGCGTGGCTCAGACCATCGCGGCTCTGATTTCGAGGGTCTGTGTGTGCATTCTCCGCGCGCCGATGCTTCGATCTTTCCGAGTGGAGAGCGACACGGGAATGCGCATGCAACAGCGCTGACCAGTGTGGGCTGCGGATGGACTGCCTTTCTCGTGTGCTGCCAGCTGCCGTAGCTAATCAGATATCCATTTGCACAGGTATCTTGTATTAAGAATACCTTGGATTTCCAGCTCTCTATGGTCTGCCTATAGCTCATTTATTCGCTATAAGAGGTCGTTGACAGAAAGCTGTCACCCTGCGAATCAGATCCAGCTGGACGCAAGATCTTCCGCGATGGATGGAAGCGCTCTCTCGCGCGCTTGAAGCCGCACAGAGTAGGCCCACGGCCATCAACCAGAACAACGTTGTCCGTCTGAGTACACTTGACGCTGTCCGCGTTCGGCGCAGTTCGCTTCTTTCTGCGAGACCTTCTGTTGGGCGATGCCATCGCGAGCGGAGACCTTGAGGCTTCAAGTCTCCACGACCCGACGTCGCGGTCCGATCCAGAGACCCGACGCAGCTGGTGTGGCTGCCTCAAGCAATCGCGCGCGGCGTGATGAGGTGACTGCATACTCACTCCCCTTCGGGGCCCGAAGGGCCTGAGTACGTACTGCAAGGCTCACCGGCGCCACGTGAGAGAGCTTTACTTGAGGCTCATTCCGCAATCTTCCACTCGCCGGTCACTCGGTGAGATCCTCCACCCGCCAAGGCCTCCCTCGCAAGATGCCGTCCCTCCAGACCCTGCTGCGCGGACTAACGCTCGCGTGCGCACTCTCGACGCTGCTCTCGGCGCCGGCGCTGGTCGCGGGCCAGGCCGCGACGGTCGGTACGGCGGAGCCGCGCGCGTTCTCGCTCGATACTGCGGCTGTGCGCGACCCCACGAGTCAGACCTTCTCGTACGCCGGCTCCACGTTCATCACGGTGCACTTCGCCAGCTTCCAGCTCGGCGGCGGCGACAAGGTCGTCGTGCGCAGCGCCGACGGATCGACCAAGTTTGAGTACACCGGTCTCGGCCGCGGTGCGCTGGGCATGGCCGGCGGCTTCTTCTCGTCGCGCATCCCGGGCGACACGGCGATCGTGGACTTTGTGCCGGCGCAGTCCCAGCAGTCGGACGGCGCTGTGTTGCCTTCGCAGGGCTTCACGGTCGACAAGATTACGCGCACGGCCAAGAGCTTCACGCCGCTCACGACGTGCGGCACGGACGACACGCAGCCAGCCAAGTGCTACACGAACGACACGGAGATCTACACCAAATCAGCGGCCGTCGCGCGGCTGCTGCTCAACGGCCAGACGTCCTGCACGGGCTGGCTCGTGGGTAGCGAAGGCCACTTACTCTCCAACTACCACTGCCTCGGTGAGAACAACCAGGCGCTGACGACTGACTACGAGTTCCAGGCTGAGAGCGCATCGTGCGACGACCAGTGCCGCGTCAAGGGCGGCTGCCCCGGCCAGCTCGTTGCCACCTCAGCGCAACTCGTCGCGGCTGACGAATCGCTCGACTACGCCATCGTCAAGCTCGACACGACCGCCGATCTCTCCAAGTACGGCCACCTCACGCTGCGCGTGGCTGGCGCAACGCTCGCTGAGCGCATCTACATCCCGCAGCACCCGGCCGGTTACGCCAAGCGAATCGCCGTGGTCACGGACGACGGCAGCTTCGCCAAGGTCGAGGGCGTCGATGCTTCGAGCCCATGTGGCGACCACCGCGTGCTGTACACGGCAGATACGATCGGTGGCTCGTCGGGATCGCCCGTGATCGCGGCCGCGGACAACGCTGTCGTCGCGCTCCACAGCTGCGGCGTGCTCTCGGAGCCGTGCGTCAACAGCGGAATTGACATTCGCGGTCTCATCTACGACCTCAAGAGCAAGGGCGTCGTGCCGCGCGACGCCCTGGACGACCCGAACGCGCCCGTGCCTGACGGCCCGTGGATCCCCGGCGTGACAGCGCCTCCGACGCCTGCGCCGACCCCCGGTCCGACCCAGTCGGTCTGCCGCATCTTCATTTACGAGCCGTCGTGCCTGAACACGATCCCCGGCCGGTGCCTCTGGGTTGATGGCAAGTGCGTTGCCAACGATGGATCGGTGACCGCGGCTCCCGCTACACCCGCGCCCACGACGCCTGAGCCCACGACGCCTGAGCCTACGACGCCTGAGCCCACGACGCCTGCGCCCACGACCACTAAGCCGACGAAGGCGCCCAAGCCGACGAAGACGACCCCTGTGCCGACTGTCAAGCAGACCCCACCGCCCACAACCCGCAAGCCCACGCCTGCACCGACGCCCAAGCCGGCGGCATCGATCTGCTCGGTGCTATGGTTCAAGAACTCGTGTGAGCTCTGGGCGTCCCGTTGCGCCTGGAAGAACGGCGCGTGCGTGGCGAAGTAGCGAGTCTTGGTTGTGTGTGTGTAAATTTAAGATGTTTTCCTATCGTACATTGTGATCTTGAACTTTAGTATTTGTAGACAGGTAGACAGACTCGCTCTCCATGTCGCTCGACAACCTCGAAGCAATGCGCCGACTGGACGAGTGGGATTGGCGAAGTGTTGAAGATGGATCTTATGACCTTTGTAGATACGTGTCATAATGTATACTAGTAGCCCGTTAAGTTCGTTCCGAACTTACTGGAGAGGAGAGCAGAAATTGGGTTTATTTGACTGTGAGTGAGGGAATGAACGCGCATGGCAGCATCGCCAGCATAGAGCTACTTCTCGCGTCGTGTGAGGTCGATGAGGGCGTTGCTCGCGAAGAGAACGTCGCGGTTGCCTTCATTGGTAGTCTGTGGCGGGTTTGTCGCGTTGCGTGTGCCGCAGATGGGGTGGATCTGAGCAGGCCGCGCTGTGCCGATTGGCGGATTACGTGGAAGAAGGCGCGGTGGCGGAGAAGTGTTCATGTAGATGTTAGTAACGCGAATGTTGAGTGAGATCAATAGCTCGGCAATGCGCATTGACGCATAGGCCTGGTCTCCTTCTGTAGGCGGGGCGCCTAGAGCTTCAACGTCAACTTGGATCGCAAACGCGGGCATAGTGATGAAGGAGGCGTGAAAAGTCGGAGTGAGCAGTGGTCAGGAGAAACATATATGTGCATAAAGCTCCTGTAACGGAACGTGGAGCGAGAGTAACGGCCGAGCAAAGAGACGTGGTGTCTATATTAGCGCCACCCTGTAAACAACGTTTTTGGCAATGTATCTTCCATGGTCATCTCGAGATGTGAGAATCCTGATGTTGTCGGGGGAGCCTACCCGAGACATGGCAACGTACAGCTGACCATGCGCAAAGACAGGCGGTTCTAACATGAGGCCAACAAACGCCAACGTCTGTCCTTGAGACTTGTTGATTGTGAGGGCGAACCCAGGCTGGAGCGGAAACTGGAGGCGCTGAAATGGGAATGGGTACTTGTCATCGGATGGGCACGTGATTATGCGTGGAATAAGCGCTGTGGTACCGGCATGATCCCCAACAGCGATCTCGCAAGTGACGACTCTCGTCCCGACGTGACGAACAATCATTCGAACACCGTTGCATAGGCCGGCGGCTGGTCGTAGATTACGCATCAACAACACCGGCATCCCTGGCTTGAGCTTGAGTAGATGTGGAGGTAGTCCGGACGGGGCAAGAGAGTTGAGAAACTCCGTAGGATAAATGGACGCGTTGGGAACGCTACCTGCGCACATCGTGTCGGATGATCTCAGCGTCGTCGTTTCCCCAGGTAACCTCTCCAGCATATGTTGATTTATTTCGTCGACGACATCATTCTTTCCGGCAAGAATTGCGCGATTGAGCAAGAAAGTCTCGTCCCGACAGTTGGTCGCAAAGTCGGGGAATGTGGCTTCAATGATGCGCTGGATGTTTTCAGCATGTGTACAACCGGGCGCGATACATATGGATTCTGGTAGTTCAACATAAGCGTTTCCTTCGCCGAATTGCCGTGAGGCAGTGCCAATCTGAAGCAGGAGATTCGAAAACTGGTTCATTTGGGTTGCGTCTCTTCCCTGTTCAAGCAGTCGATGTATACGCATGTTGACCGTGAGTCGCATTACGTAGAACCAAGGCCAAAGTGGTGAGTGTGGCAGAGTCGCTTGGACAATGTGGGCTCGAGATGCACGTGGGATGACTGGCAACACCTGCTTGAAGTCACCACCGAAAAGCATAACCTTTCCTCCAAAGGGTAGAGTGAGGTAATCGTCGTTGATTGTGCGCATAATGTCGCGATACAGACGGTCCACGGCTTCGATGCAATAGCGGTGAATCATACCAACTTCGTCCCATATGGTGATGGAGGAGGTTCGTATGAGCTCAGCCATCCTCGTGTTGACTGAGAGCCCACAAACCGAGTCGTGAGAAAGACCTGATATTGGTATCTTGAACACCGAGTGAGCTGTTCTTCCTCCCCGAAGCAGTATAGCTGAGATACCTGACGACGACACGACAACGGCGTGGAGACCTTGAGAAGTAACACTCTCAATGATGCAGTTGTACAGGAACGTCTTTCCTGTGCCACCCGGTCCGTCAACGTAAAGCATGTTCTGACGCTGGTCGACCGGCTCATCAATGACGCGGGCAACGTGGTCAAAGATTCTGCGCTGATCTGGATTCAGCTGTTCGTAATTGTTTTGCACATTGACATTGGCAATTGGAGGTTGAAATGAAGTGTCGGGAACTGGTCCTTGCACCTCCAATCCTGGGAATGACCTCAATGACTTCCCCACCGACTGCAAATCAACCTCAACCTCATTGAGAGCTGCCGCTATGTCACCATCTGTCATCGTTGCAGTGGGCGCATGACGGCGACGATCGAACACGAAATCTGCCACCAGATGATCTTGGAATCTGTTCCATAGCTCTCTCGGTTCTGCCACGTTACCGAACAGAAGGATTGTTGTGAACAGCGATCTAAGTTGTCGGGAGTTAGTAATCGAGTCGCAAGCCTCCTCCATGCACCGATACCACTCAGAATCATCGTGCAGGAGGCCATGTGCGACACAGGCCGCACCGTACGTGTCGTGAATGCGATTGTCAACAGTCCGGAGATCAACAAAACTTGTAGCACCAGGGACACGTGTCAGGAGAAGACGCAGACAGAATCTCTCTGTATCTGTTGGCGAGACAAAATACATGCGACCAATTGTCGGAGTTCGAAGCTGTCGTGTTCTTCGAATCCATCTGGTCGCCCGCTTGTCCCATGAGTAGAACGTTGGGATGTCGTGGTACAGGATTGAACGCGCTGTAGGATCACGCGCGTTGAGTAAAAAGTACGCTGTAAGTGTTGTCTCCGCAACAGGTGCTTGACGTACAACCGTGTCGTCTGAAAGAATAACACTCTGCATACCCTCTTCGTGCACAGCCAGGCGCTGGACCGCTGGTGATCGATCGTGCATCTTGAACTGGAAAATTCGATGCAGAACTTCACATTGAGACACGTATCTGCCGGTTGTAAAGCGTTCAATCTCATCAACTGCTTGTGAATCGGGTCCAACTAAAGCGCGGTTGGTGCGGTCATGGCCTTTGTGCACATAGTTGAAGAGGTACTTGACACTTTTGATACTTGAGCAGATCTCAACGTTGATATGACAGCTGTATTTTTGCGCAAGAAAAGGGTTGTAGGGAACGACGTGTTCGTTTGTGAGGGTTGCACCATGCCGCATCACAGATTTCCCATCGTTTCGTCGACGGTAGAGGGGGTATCCGTCGTCGTTGTCCACCGTCTGCTCTTGAAAGGGCTTTGGAAATCCCTTACTACACGTACCCTCTTCGTTCAAACACCGCGCGCTGCACGGTCCGTGTAGCATACACGTTGTGACTGTCTCGAACAACTGGGGTGCACTCTCCGCATCTGGAATCTCGGCACACACAAAGCGATCGTAGTCTTCCACAGTCCGGGGCTTGTCCTCATCGCGGAGGATTAGAAGAATGTGTGCGTGTGGTAATCCCCTTTTTTGGAACTCAATGACCCAAACATACGCGAGCACCCGACCGAGTACGTGATTCTAGAGAAGATCCTGTAGGAGCGCCTTCAGCTTCAAGTTAAACACATGCACGCATAGATCGGGCCTATCAGCAGCTGTTTGATGAGGGAGTAGGTTTTCCCTTATCTCCGGCCAATTGCTGTTGCATGTCATGGTAATGAAGAGGTCGGGCTTCATGTACTTGCGAATGATAGCCATGGCGTCTTGGTATTGTTCGTGCATATGACGTGGTGAGCCGTGAAAAGAAGACGGGAGCACAATTCTTCTGCCCACACTTGAGTACGAAACAGCACCTTCTGCATCCAGGGCATCGCATAGACCTCTGTAGGACTCCGCACGAAGGTCATCTTGGTGCGTCCGGATGTACATCAGCCGGTGTGCTTCGATTCGTGCATAACTATCAACCACAAACTGGAGATAAAGCCGACCAAACCGATAAATGTGCGTGTCATTACGAGTCATCAGCCGATAGCTTGTAAACTGTAGAAGAGTTACGTTTGATCGCCGGCGTGAAACGCGCTCAGTACCCGGTTCCTCTTCTTCAACACCCGATTCACCTTCGCTCCCTCGCTCACGAACACCTAATCCTTCAGCCCTGTCTTGTGGCGCATCAACCAAAGGGATTCCGATGCGCCAGCCGTCCTCGCCGGTTGGAAACATCAAAGGAAAGTGGAGGGCGTTGACTGCGGGGTGAAGAAATGGGACACGTTGCAGACGCGCAGACCGATACTGTATGATGATATCACGGTTGCCAACTGCGTTGTCGTCACCTGAGCCGGGCATAATCACTGCGATCTCGTCGCTTGTAGGCAAATTGTGCGTCCCTGGGGTCTGACCTTGCCGACCCGCACACAATCGCACGTGTAGCTCTTGATGGGGATTCTGTGCCAGCCGTTCAGACACCGATTTCAAAACTCGTGCATAGCTGTTGCAGACACGAAGAAGATTCGTCAGCTGATCCAGCAACCGTGGAAGGTTGAGGTTTCTGTCACGCACTGCCCTCATTAGGTAAGCGCTGCGGGCGACATCTGCTTCGTGCGCGTCGTAGAGATACAGTTGGGCAAAGCGTCCATTGTTCCCGTCTGCTGGTAGTAGCGACCCGATGAGATGGTGCATTTCCCCGGAAATGACGTAGCATGCCGGTCCTGGCGCATGCATCACATCTTCCTCGCATACTCCCGTGGATGTGAAGGCGAGATTTGAATTGAATGCGCGCACATACCTCAAAAACGTTCGACTTTCAGGATGCTGGCCAGTCGTCAATTGATCGAGAAGAGGAGGTAGAGGAGGGACAGACGGGAGTTGCACTCGACCATGGCTGCAGCAAATTCGATACGTGCCCCGGCTGTGCGCTGGGAGTTCTTCTACCCACATCCGGGCGTCACAACGTTGACATCTTGCATGCATGGGCTGAAGGCGATGCCGTCCGTTCAACACGTCGGCTTGCTGGTTAAGTGCAGCTTGGTAGTCCCCTCTCGTAGCACACGACAGAATCATAACCGCAGCCCTGGCGCCTGGACAAAGTCGAGACCTCGCACTGTGGCCTTGTTGACGGCAAGTCGAACAACGCATTGGTCGCGTCACACCCCGAGTGCCCGCTGCTGGACAGCTCCGCATGTTGTGTCCATGCTGACGACAGATGGAGCAAAGCCGAGATCGGGGAGGCGCTCGCTCACGCTGAGTCGAGCATGATTGCATGCTGTGACCTTCTTGCTGGCAGTGACCACACCGCATGTTGCGCTTGCTTTTGTCAGCACCGCAGATTTAGCAGTAGCGTGCATGGCAGCGGGTAGCGTGCATGGCAGCGGGTTCGCTCAATGGTCGGCAGTTTCGGTCACTCTGTGGCGAGCCGTTTCTTTTCTTCGCCAGATTGCGTGGGCATGCAATGCCCAAGTACCCTACCCCAACCTATCCCTCCGAACCCTGGTGCACCTGGCGGTGTCGTTTTTGATTCCGCATAGACGCTTTTGGCTTCCTAAACCAAAAGCATCGCCATGCTTGGGACGTTTTTGGTTGAAGTGTAGGCGTTTCCAGCTCAAAGAGCCAAAACGGTCGCTCAAATGGAGTCGGTTGCGGCTCTGTGAACCAAAACCGTCGCTGACTCGTAGTCGATTATGGCTCAGCTTGCCAAAACGGTCGCTCATGTTGGGACGGTAACGGCTCATGGAGCCACAAACGTCACACTGAAAGCCATAAACGCCACGAAGCCGGTGGTGTTTCTGGTCCAGACACCAAAAGCGTCGAACTGACCAAAAATGTAAAAAACGGCGTTCTTCTGGACCGCAACGCGGATTATTTTCTTTCACAGGCGTATTTCTTATCGGTTTGCAAGGGGTTCATATTCCTTTTGGCAGGACAAATATTCTGTTTAGAGGGGCTTCGTATTCATTCTGGGAGGAGCTTATATCGTCTTTTACAGGCAAAAGTATAAATTTTACAGGTGACTACAAAGTTGATTTATTTGTTATCACAGATCAAGGAACGCCACAGGTATATGAGGGCAGCGGTATTATGAATTAATTTAACTCAATACTTCTCGTTGATCTTTTTGTTGCAGTAGCGCACAGGGCACTTGGGGTTGTCGGTAGGTGGGCCACGACGGCGTAGGAGGTGTGCATCAAGGCACTCCACGTGGTATCTGTGGTCACATCCGTAAGAGGGGCGCCAATGTTGCGTGCGACCACCGCAAAGGTCGCAAACGACCACGGGCAAGGTGCTCGGAGTCAACAGCTGACGGCAGAGAGGGCATTCTGCGTCGGCCCTGACGCGAAACGTGCGACGCAGCCACTCTTCGAGGCACGCCTCGTGGTAGTCGTGTCCACAGTGCGTGTGTACACCGTTTAGGGTAGGCTCTTGACATATCACACACATCGGTGCAGCCGCCTCCCGTTTCTTCTCGCGGTATCGTCGCTGCCTGGCTTTTTTCTTTTCCTTTTTGTGCGCCTCTGGATCGGCCAAGAGCGACTTGGCCTTGGCGCAGCGACCGGTTGCCTTGCAGTGCCGTGTCAAACTTGACTTGTGGGCAAACTTGCGACCACAGCGCACGCACGTAAACGGTGCACCGGGCCGTGGACTCGGCGGTGGCGACTCCGACGAACTTGGTGATGGTGGTGGTGGGGGTCCAGAGGGGAACGGCGGGGGTGGCGGTGGTGGACGCGGTGCTGGACAGAGGGACGCCATGCTGGGGACCGTGCGTGATGCAGAATGTGGCCCCCATCCGCCAAGCGGCACAGCATTTATCTCCCATCGATCACCTTGTCGCTACACCCGTCTTATGCACCCGTCTTATCACCCCAAAAATATGCAACCCTCTCATTTGTTGAAGGAGGTGTAGCAAACTCCGTCTCCGTCACCATGATATATTTTTGGTTCCGGTTTTAGGTGGGCTTCATGACCTTCGCCAGCCAATCTCAGCGACGCGTTTGGCCGCTGCTTCACCCCGTCCGATAACGTTTTTAAGCGAATAGTACCTTCCGTTCACTATAGATGGATGGATGGCATGCAACTTTCTTGGGCTTTTAGTTGTATAGATTCTATGTAATATGATATATTAATTACCTTGGGTAGATTACTGCACTGGTGAAAGACCGTGACAGTGACGTCACCATAAATGGGACTTGGCGTATGCGCGCGCGGGGCAGAAGAGTTCGCCCTTGAAGGCTGAGTCCGTGAGGTGGATGTCGGGAATCTCACCACGCTTGAACATCTCCTGCAGCAAACGAAAGTTAATATGACCCATGCGTTTGTGAGCAAGGAGAACACGAGAGATCTCACCTGATTGTGCCATGGTGGCAACAGCACGATGGTGAGCTGCCTTGGCCGTGAACTGGTAGAGCCCTAAAGAGGCGTCCAACTTGGCGATCACCTTGTAGCGGTGGGCATGGTAGATGTTGCATTGCGTGCGCCCGAGTGTGAGCTTGAAGTCCTCTTTGACGGCCTTGGACACGGAAAGGAGGTTGAACTGAAGATCGGGCGTGATTGTGCCCACACCATGGATGGGAATCTTGTTGCCTCCACCGACCGTGATATCGCCGCTGGCGTCGTTGATCTGCGTAAACCACGCCCGTTGGTATGCAACGTGGCAGGAGCAGCCAGAGTCAATCGTCCAGGTATGCTCGAAGAGGAAGAGACAGCCGAGAGACTCATGATCGATGGGATCGTGGTGACCACAGCCACCGAGGCGGGGTCAGAACCGTCACCTTGCTTGTGCCACTCTCTCGCACGCTTCACTTTGAGAAAAGCATCCAGATCGACCTTGTTGCCGTCAGCGTCAAATTCATCAGCGTGTTGCTGGTTCGACGTGGATGCTGAACGGTCGCCACTACCGCGGCTTTGGCCACGACCACGTCCTCGACCGCGTCCAGGAGCTTCTCAGCCTCCATACGAATGGTTCCGGAATGGAACATGCGATCGGTTCGTTCCACCAGATTGGGAATCTGGGACTGCGCGCAACACTAAGTTCGCCGGAAGAACTGTTCCTTCCTTGACACAGTGTTGACCAAGTCACGCTGCAGTGTATTGCGACCCGCGATGGTGTGATGCTGGTGGGTACAGTAGTACACTGAAGGGTCTCGTTCGTCACTGACTTAATGTCCGCCTTGAGCGCCTTCTCTGCCTTCGTCTGAGATGAATCAGGCGTGCCACGGTGCTGCATGTAGCCGGTCTTGGCCTCAGCGTCGCGCGCCTTGGTTTCAGCGTGACTGCGGAGCTCCATGTACGGGATGAACTTGCGCGAGCCCTTCCCAATCCAGAGCTGGTTTGACCAGCTCTCGGGCAGCACGTTGAAGACCACAACAACTTCTAGCGATCCGAGAACACACTCTCGATGGCATCAGTCGTGTTCTTGAGCGCCTTCTCGAACTGCACGATGAACACCGTGTAGCTCTCGCCTTCGATGTACTTCATCTTGCGTAGCTTGCGCTCAACGAGGTATGGGTCACCATACGCACTCATACATGTTGCAGAGGCGCATGAATATCTCGAACGGCGACTCAAGCTGATAGACATCGAGCGCGTGCGTGTCATCAACGGTCTTGATGAGGAAGGCGCGGGTTACACGCTTGAGGTTGCGCACTCGCTTCGTCGATAACTTCCTCGACTTCTTGAACCTCTTGCCACATCGGCCCAACAGCAAAGCGGGCATGGGGATCTCGCTGAGGAGTGACGCCGCGTCATCGTTCATGCTGCTGGCGCCATTGTTGTCGTGTTCTCCTCCCTCCGTGTCCACGTCGGCGCCATCGATGGCATCATCCAGACCGGCAGCGGCGTGGTCAAGCTCGGCTTGCGTTGGCGCGTTGACCGGGCCGTAGAGCTCTGGGTTAAGGTCGTCATCGTTCGACTCGGTGTCCGACTCCTCGGAGTCAGAGTCGCCCTGGTAGTTCGGGTCCTTGATGAAGCCACGAAGTCCGTTGCCAGCAAGGGAAGCTTCCACCCGGGTCTTCCCGACCAGGTAGTTGGCCGGGCCGGCGAGGGAAGTCGAGGTAGGACGAGGCTTGCGTTTGGCTAATAACCTGTTAGAGTTAGAGGAGGACCATGTACGAGGAGGACGAGTTGTAGGAGAGAGGTAGGAGAGAGGCAGAAACAAGAGTGTGTATATGGAGTGACCAAAAAGAAAGAGAGAGGGAGAAGAGAAAGGATAGCCACCAGTGACTTGCCCTCTGTGGCCTTCAGAGGACGTCCACTGGGACTCCGATGGTCGGCCCTCCGTGACCGTCCATTCCCAAGTGAAGATTCAATAGACACCCTGTTGAGCGTTCCACATATTCACTCCAAAGAGGTCATTCTGATATCTGTGGCCCTTTCCCAGGTAGGGCACTATCTGGATGCCTCTAGTTTCTGACGTTCATTGATGACTACTCTCGCTTTGGGTATCTCTTTGTACTTGAAAACTCTCTCAGCATATACGAGTGCTATCAACAGTTCCGTCGTGAGACAGTTGCTCTCGTCAGCAACGACATCGGTGCACTTGAACATTGAGACATCCGCCACGATCCAGAAATACAGACACTTTAGGCAGATAATGCCAAGGAATATGAAAAACTTGGCCGCAGCATCAATGCCAAGTATGGTACCAAACTCTGTTTTACCATGGTCTACACCCCATACCAGAACGGTGTCCACAGCGCCGCAACCGCACACTCCAAGAGCATCTCTGAGCTTTGTGCTCGATGGAAAGCTTGATGATGAGCTATGGGGGGAGGCTGCTAGACATGCTAATGATATCATCAACAACACTCCAAGCAGTACAACCATGGGATTGGCCCCAACACAACTTGGTCCAACACGAGGGCTGTCACTGACTTCCTCAAAGTCTTTGGGTGCGAAGCAAGGGCTCATATCCACGGATAAACTTGAACCACGTGCTGTGCGATGCATCTACAATAGGCGTGCTGCACACGAAAAGGGATTCAAACTTCTAAACTTGCACGAGAACACGATTGTATACAGTCGCAGTGTGGTCTTTCGTGGGCACATCTTCCCCAAACTGGAATTTCTCCATTCGAAAACTCCTCCCGCTCCCATGCCCGTGACCGGCGATGTCAACTTTGCCGCAACTCACGGTCCCTGCTCTATCACCATCGCTGCCATCAACGGCACCTCACCCAGCACAAGCCCCCCCCCCCCCCGACGTTTCAGTCTGTCCTGGAATCGCCCCCTCAAGGATCGGTCCTGCAACATGTGCCAGCTGTCGAGTATGTGCTCCATGCCAGCTCCAAACGACCGTAAAACTTTACCATACTGAGGGTAATACCTTTTCACGTAGGTGATCTCCAACCCACAACACACAAACTTAGTAACTTTAGAGCGCTGAAACTTGAACTTCTCTCAGCAGATGCCAAATCTGAGAACTTGCTTTTCACAGACCTCCGAGTCAAACTGGTTGCCATAGACCAGGAGAGGCAAACAACCGTCGTAGTTCCTCATGAAACCCTTGATTGGTTCACTGAAGTGCTGGTGTCGTTGGAGTTCGGACGCTCGAGGCTCGTAGATCACGAAATTTTCTTTGGGCGGTAAATGAACACCCCACGATCATGACAGTCATATGGCTCAAAGCACTTGGTAATGAATACCGGTGGAACAACTGGAACCTTCCTGACAGGGCACCCATCTACTTCCGAACCCACGTCGTCACCAACTTCGATCACCCTCCCAACCTTCACGATCACCTTTTTCCTCTGTTCATCGCCCTTTTTCTAGTACTTGTCAAATTTGATAACTACCACGAACCCCTGCAGTGAAAAATCTTCGGCTTCAACATCGAGTGATTCGCGAAGCAGAGAAGGATGCCGACTCGCGCTTTCTCCGTTGGTCATGGTTGGTGTGGCCGCTTTGGTAGCGAGCGCCCGCCAGACTATCCTTAGGATCGACTGGGCTCACTCCAAGTGCGATCAATTTAGCGGGGTTGAAATGCATCTTGTCGGCCGCGACGGCAACATGAAGACCGTGACCATCGCTGCTCACAAGTTCGGGAAACTAAGCGACGGGACACTGGGATAAGGCTTCGCACCCACATCAAAAACGAGGTGCAATCCTTAACGGGAATGGGATACGATTGAACCAACATCAAGCTAAGGGTATCGAGTACGAGATCGGATGCTTAACCCCCACACCTTGGATTTGTGCACCGATGGAGACTGGAGGTTGACGCACACACTTCTACCGAGTACGTGGGATGTACCACGTTCCTTGTGCTTGACAGAGCACCTATCAGCGGCTTTCTCGATGGAAGCCGAGGGAGAAACAAAACCGCTACTGCTCCCGATTGTCATTTTCCGATTTCTCTTCGACTGTCAAGGACTGTATCGGTGACGGCGCCAACCGTAGCCTGCGTATGCGGGCGTGGTTGGAGTCTGGCTCCTGTGAGGTCCCTACTCTACGACTGTTCCCCGTGATCTCAAATTGCTAAAACCTAGCTAATTGAAACGCCCCTTTGCACGTTGGAAATGTTTGCTGATGGTGGAACCATCTGTTCAAGGAGTCCTCGCAAAACCCACCAGAACACTGGATAGCCGGACGAGAACATAAAACAAATAAGTGAACTTCTCGCTTTTCTCCGTTTTTGAGTGCATGAGTGGATCGGATCCACTTACAAGTGGGCGGGGATGAAGTGGGGTTAGGTGGATAAGTGAGCGAGGTTCGCGAAGTATGCATGGCCTCCTTCTTGGTTGCCACGGCCATCTCAGTCGCAAACAAACCGCAACGATGCCACGTCCCATCACCTGTATCGAGTGCCTTGTATGCGGTGCGCCTCTGGCGTGGTCCAGTCTGCAAGCACGTAGGCCGGCACAAGTGCATCGAAAAGAGCTATTCGGCATTGAAGCAGCAACGCCAGGAGGCGGCACAGCGGGCCAAGCTCGAGTACAACTGGTGATTCGTCTCTGCCCGGAGGGGGGCGTTGTGGGAGCTCTCTGTGTGCCTCGTCGCGCAGATGCACGATGATCCCGTGTGAGCTTCTGGTGGAGGTGGCCTCTCCCTCCACCGCGGATCCGACGGCCGTGTACGGCCACGTCGCGAGCGTGTACACGCGCCCGCCTCCGCGTCCCGTTCGTGACGCGCTGTTGGACGGACTCATCCACAGCACACGCTCATCACCGATTTCCACACACTCTGCCTGCGCTCGGCAGCGCAAACTCTTCTCGTGTGCCACCCAGTGCGGCGAAAGCAAGACGGCAACCGGACCCAGCGCAAGTAATCCTATGACATCTTGGCGCGATCTCGAATCTTGTACGCGTAGAATGGCAGGAAGCGCGTAATCCTTGGATGACTGCGGAATTCCGCGTCCATCGTGAATCATGGGAAGCACAGCCGTCTGTCGTCACCTGGGTAGTAGTCCCTCTCCCCTTCATCTCCAGGGGAGTTTGCGAGCAGGTGGTACGGGTCTCCGACGCTGACGAGCGTCTTGGCACGCGAACCCAGCGCCTGTAGCAAACTGGACTCAAAGTGTTTGGGCGCCTTCGTCGTTAACAATCAAATCAAACTCGAGTTTCGAGAATCTCTCTTTGCCCAGCTGCGCCAGGGTTGTCACCACCACTTGAGACCTTTCCACGAGCCGCTGCTCTTCATTCTTCACATTCTGGGCCGTGAGCTGCTTCGAGACCCCAAGCGTGCGGCACTGCTTCTGCATATCTTCAATAGCGAAGTTCAGATAGTAGGCCAGCCGGTCAGGGTGCACGTCAACTCGCCCACCAGTTGAATTACGGGCGATCCCGATGCGTACCATCTGCCCGGGCTTCATACCCTCCGCTTCGATGAGTCGCTCCATATCTTCATCAATTGCTGCGTTGGTCTCAGACACAATCGCCACACGCTTGTCAGGGAACGCCACACAGTATGCCTTCACCATCTTCGTAATCAACGTAGTCTTCGAGTGTGTGTGTGAGTGTGCGTGCGGCTGCGTTTAGTGTTGGAGTGTGTTTAGTTGTTGTTGTTTGTTTGTTGTTGGTTGTTGGATGCGTTGTGTTTGTATGTGTAGTATATGTGAGTGAGTAGGTATCGCAAGCCCGTCTAGCTCAGTCGGTAGAGCGCACGACTCTTAATCGTGTGGTCGTGGGTTCGA
>JAMFLL010000753.1:0-26727 GCA_027475725.1 Pythium rhizo-oryzae | reverse complement strand
GCGGCGCTGGCCCAGCACGAGCGCCAGCGACAGAGCCGCGACCGACGCGGCCGCCGCGGCCCACGTCGCGGCGCGCGCGTCCGCTGTGCCGTTCATGGGCGGGAGGAGGAGGCTGTGGCCGTCGGATCGCTCTGTGACGCGAACAAGATGTGGGGCGGGACGGCGAGAACTCAGGCGCGTGCACCTGGGGTCCTGGAATAGTGTGGTAGGGAGGTTCCATTTCGGGCGGATCCGATTCTCATCGCGAATTATCTGCGACGTGTGAGAAACAGAAAAACCGCCTCGGGAGGCGTCCTGGAGAGGAATGGGATCTTTGTGCGTGTTCATGTGCATGTTTGGTTAAGCTGTAGGTTGTAAGGAGGCGGCGGCAGCACGTCGCTGCTATATGGAGAAAGGAGGGGTGCCACTGCGGGGTTCTGGGTCGGCGGCGCCACTCGGAGTGGGCTATTATCGGTCGTGGGAGGAGCTCACTGGGTCATCATGTACGCGGCGCCCGCGAGCACCACGAGCACCACGACGGCGACGATCACCGTCATGTTGCCCTGTGACTTGTCCTCCTTGAAAGCTGCGAGAGTTACACGAACGTATACAGGTCAGTCCTCCGGCTGGGACAGCTTCGTGTGGGTAACGAAGGCGATGGACCACGTACTGTTGCTCGGTATTGCGTACCGCGCGCGCAGCTGCGCGGCGCTCATGTCCGAGTCGCGCACGGAGCCGCCGCGCTCGTAGCGGCTGCGCAGCTCGCTCGCGGACATGCCGTCGTCGCCCATGGTGATGCTGTGTGGAGGGAGCTGAAGTGAACGCGGTGTGTCGGCTGTGAGAGCGTGTCTGTGGAAGGGTCGAAGGCTAATCCCACACACGTGCGCTTTGTCGCAAAGGTGGGAGGATAGCTATTTATGTGGGAGAGGGGGCGGCGTCTCTCGGCGGTGGAGGCAGGGAAGCAGGCCTGCTGCTGGTTATCCGTTTCGGCCCATTGCAACCGGCGATCCTGGGCTATTTTGGCGCCCTTTCGGGGCTCAGTTGAAGCACAACGACGGTCTCACATAGCCGTGTAGAGCAATACGTGGGACGGTCCAGATGAGCCTGCTCGCTTTCTCGTGGATATGACGGTGGCTCTCACTTCAACCAGCGCTCGCGATGTGGGATCCGAACGAGACGCTCGCGGCCGCGTGGGCGCGCGACGACGACGTGGTCTCCTGGCGCAGCCTTGACACGCTGCGCGGGCTCGACATGGACCCGCTCGTCCACGCCGCACCGCTACCAATGGAAGCGGAGGGCGACTCCGCCAGTGGTGCGTTCATCCCAGTGCCTGGATGGTCGGCGGGTCGGAGAGGCTAATGATCTCTGTGTTTGTAGATATATCCGAAGGTGAGGAGCTGGTCCAGACGATTGATCGACGCCAAGGTCCAGTAGCCAAGCCCGCGCCGCTGGCTATGAGCCAGCCCCACCGATCACCAGCCATACGACACGACGAGCTGGCTACCCAAGCCCAAGCGAAAGTTCGACTACGCGACGATGAGCTGGCGCCACGAGAACTTCCGTCTACATCTGAGATGGTGAGCATCCGCGAGCCGGTGCCCGTGCGTCCACGGCAACAACAAGCCAGCGGAGACACCGGGGCGTCGGAGCGACTAGAGACCGTGGTGTTCGACACTGATTCAATAGCTGACGACCGCGCGTACGGGTATACACCAATCCCGATGCCTATGGCGAGAGTTGACGCGCTGCAGAAGTCGCCTGGCCAAATGGAGACGAGGCGAGTGTCGATGACGCTGGGCGATCTGCTAGCGAAGAAGAAGATGGATGACGAGAGCGCGTTTCTACTGCCGCCACCGCCTCCGGTGTCTGTGCTGCCAGCACCACCAACAACGGGGCCGTTTGCGATAGACGCGAACGCCCGCCCGCACGAAATGAAGCAATTGGAACGACGATGCGATGAGTTCGCCGAAAAGGAGCGCCATTTGCAGACCGTGTTGGCCAAGCAGCTCCAGCAGCTCGAGACACTTGGCGACCAGATGCGGCAGCAAGACGCCAAGTGCCAGAGCCAGCAGCTCGAGCTGAGCGCGCTCAAAGAGCAGCTCGCGCGCGCGGAGAGACAGACGGCGTCGCTCCAGACAGCACTGCGCGAGAAAGAGCAGGCGCAAGACCAGCATACACAGCTGCTCGTGCAAAAGACGAACGAGCTCACCGCGCTGGAGACCAAAGTGCGTGCACTCCAGATCACGAACGAATCGTTCCAGGAGCAGGCGCGCAAGGCCGTGGAGGAGAAGGAGAAGACTCACAAGGACTACCTGCAGGTTGTGTACGATCTGAGCAAGCTCCAGAAGCAGATGAACGCGGCTGCAAAAGAAACCGTGAACGTCGCGGAGAAGGACTTGCTATTGCGCGAGATCGACCAGCTACGCCACGAAAAAGACCAGCTCTCGACGAAGCTCAAAGACAGCGAAGCCCGCAAGGCCTCACTGCTCCAGAACAACGCCGCTGTCGAGGCGCAGAAACTGAGGGAGCTCCAGAACCGTGTGCGCGAGCTTGAAGAAGATCTCCAGCGCGCTAGAGGTAGCGCCACACGCTCGATGACGACCGCTCAAAACCAGCAGTCTTATACGCCTTCGTCGTACGCTCCGCCGACAGCGGCACCGATGCATCGACCACCGCCGCAGCAAGCTGTCGCCAATTTCGACTTGTATCATTCGTCGGCTCCGCACGATTACTTGCGGTCCTCCGTGGCACCAGCGCCGTCGTATAGCCAGCACGATCTTTCGGGGATGCCGTCACTTCTCGGTGGAATGCCTTCCGGCTCAAGTGGAACGCGTCCCATGACACTCAAAGGTTCGTTAGCGCAAGCCGGTCTCACGATGGCTTCTGCGTAGCTTACTGCCCTTTTCACCCGCATCACGCAGATATGATGTCCGACCGACGTCCACAGGTACCGCCCGCCATGCCCTCCTCTTCATCGACGTCGCTTGCTTCCATGGGGTTTTCCAGCGCCGATCGACGGAGCAGCAGCGGCGGCGCTTCCGGTGGCGCCTTCGATTTCGAACAGTTCAAGGCTGACGGCACGTCCTCTTGTTCCTTGTCACGCTCGCACATGTACACTAACCTCCGGTGCAACCAACGTACTGTCTTGCAGCGCTCGCTCGCCGGGGCATCTCGGTCGGGGATTCGCACCACCCGCCGCCCGACTTTGCGTCGCTGGCGCTGCCGCCCAACCCGGCGCTCTCGGCGCCGTTCGCGACCGAAAAGCAGACGCTGCTGCAGGACTCGCTCCAGAAGCGCGACCTGGAACAGAAGCTACTCAAGCTCCACGTCGAGAAGGAGCAGGTGCGCGGACAGCTGGGGAGGAACACGTTCCCAACCTCATGGTCTCACATTGACCCTTTGGTGTTATAGATCGAGGCCAAGCTCGTCAAGGTGGAGCAAACGGGCCTCAAGACCATGAGCGCGCGCACGGAGAAGGCCTGGCTCGAGAGCCGCCTGCGCGACCTCTCGCTCGAGGTCTCGCGCCTCAAGCTCTCGCTGCGCTGATGCGCTGCTGCCACGTGAGCCCAAAACCAAGTGAGACCAAAGCCAAGTGAGACCAAAGCCAAGTGAGACCGACCGAAGCCCCGCGCGTGTGTCATCAAGTGTACCCATGTGACGCCATCCCATCGAAAGTGACAGGCGCCGCATGGCGCGTCACGCGAAAACTTCCGCGTGGTACAGTGTACCGTTTTCTCGGTACACCGCGCCCGTTTCTATGTTGGAAGAACCGGGTTAGACCGCCCCCGCGGGTGGTACACTCGTGGTGGCCACGTCGAAGGCGTGGTCGGGTGTTCACGTCGACCCGCTGGGCAGGCGCCAAAGTCATCACCAGTTAGACTTCTAGGCCCCGGTTAGACCCCCTCCATCTTCGGTCTAAACCACCTCGGACGAACATGAGCGACAAGAAGACCGTGGCGGACGTGCTGGCGGAGGTGCGCTTCTCGGAGCGGCTCGAGGAGCTCACGCTCAAGCTGCCGGCGACGCTGGTGCTGGCGCAGGAGCGCGGCGCGTCGCTGGCCAAGCGCAACCAGGTGCGGCGCAAGTTCTACCGCGAGAGCGAGCTGCTGCGCGTGGAGATCGAGGAGAAGCTGAACGAGCACGGCATCGAGAGCGAGTGGCTCGCGTCGCCGCTCATCGCGGACGCCAACAAGCAGCTCGACGCGATCCGCAAGCAGCTCCGGCTCGACGCGATCCCGACGGCCAGCCTCTCGCAGTTTGACCAGATCTACACGGGCGTGCGCTTCGCGACGTTCGTGCTCGTGTTCGTCGGCTGGTTCAGCGCCGTGTGCGTGCTCATCCCGCTGCGCCTGCTGGACCAGACGCTGCGCGACGCCGGCGTGCCGAAGAACTACCTGCCCATGGACATCATCTCCTGGGCCATGGCCGAGCTCATCTCGATCGCCGGCGGCTCGGACACGGTCGCCGAGGGCCGCGAGAACCTCATGGGCCTCACGGACTCGGTCGTGTGCATGTTCAGGTGCGTCCAATTGTTGGGAAGTATGATATCTTTGGCGCGACGAGATTGACTGACATTGGCATATGAACACTACAGTCACGCGTCCAACCTCGACGGCTTCATCGTCAACGCCAAGTCGCCCGTGGCTTTCAAGGTGCGCTTGCAGGATTCCGCTTCTGCCTGGATCTCTCTGGAAAGCGGAGTGGGAGCTGACACGATGGGCTGATAATGACAGTACGCGGCCAAGAAGAGCATCTTCCTCGTGCCGTTCCTTGGCTGGGCCTCGCGCTGGGGCTTCGGCTTCGTGCCCATCGACCGCTCGAACCGCAAGATGGCGCTGCAGAGCCTCAAGGACCTCGCGCACTCGGTCAACGACCAGGGCAACTCGGTGTGTATCTCGCCGGAGGGCACGCGCTCCAAGGACGGGCTCCTCCAGGAGTTCAAGAAGGGTCCGTTCTACTTGCGCGACGACACCAAGAAGAACGTCGTGCCCGCGATCGTGTTTGGCGCGTACGAGTGCTGGCCGCCCGAGCGCTTCTTCAGCACGCCCGGACGGGTGCGTTTTTCTGTGGCCTCTGTTGGCTCTCTCGGCGTCCGTGTTTGAGCTTACTAACTGTGTTGTACGTCGTTGAATGCCTCCTAGACTCTTGTACGCTTCCTGCCGCAGTTCGCGCCTGACCCGTCCAAGAACCGCAACATCAACCGCTTGGCGCTCCGCCGCATCTTCCTGGACGCGTTCGCCGAGGACGTTCCCGATGACATTGGCACGCCGTCGGGCACGAACGCGCTGCTGCGCAACATGCTGCAGGTGTACCTCATCTGGGCTATCTCGTTCAAGGTCATTAGCATCGTGCTCTCGATGATCGGCTGGTTCTGCAATCTCGTCGGCATCAGCTGGTGGACCTACACGAAGCTCTCGCTGCTCGTCACGGTCGCGCTCGAAGTCTACATGTTCTTCACCTGCTAAGCAAATGCCGGCACCGCGGAGTCCAGCCGCCTCGCGATCCAACGTCGTCCTCGACGCGGCGGCTCTTCTTCAATAGAGTCGCGCGCACTATGCCGTCGGCATCGCTGGCGTCGCATCCTCCGTAGTTGATCTAGTTGCACATTTCGCCATGCGCGGTAACGCATCCCGCTCGATTCATACAAGTTCACTTTTTTTTGCTCCTCTATGGGATTGTTTTGAGTTTTCAATCACCAATCGTCATCATCATCTTCGTCGTCGATCGTCGTCTCCTGGATCGTCGTGAAACGCACTGACTTGGCTGGTGGACCGCCCTGCGTTCTTGTTGAGCCCTGCACAGACCCCTCACTCGTGTTCGCCCTCGGAGGTTCCTCCACGGGTCGCTCACGTACATAAGCCGCAGCAGTTCTGAGTACCAAGTGCACAATCAAGAAATCGGTCAAGTTGGCATCACAATCGCATAGAATCACAATCAGAGCGTTCAACGAACCTTCTTGCCTGGATATGCTGAGATAACAGTTCTGTGAACCGCCCGGACGGAACGGGGCGTCTTGGCTTCGTGGTAGTGTCCTCTGCTTCGTCATTCCCGCTCGGCGCAGGTTTCTTCTGTGCCAACTGGTGCCACTGCCAGCGACCGAGGCCCGTCGGCGCCTCTTTCTCCTTCTTCTTCTTCCGCTTGCCGGAAGTTGTGCCATTCGCGGCATCCGCACCAGCGTCGTTGGGGTCCGGGCGGACTGGCTGGTGACGCTGCACCACCTGGCGTTGCGAAATGAATGACAGCTCCGTCGCCGTCGTGCGCATGTCCGCCGGGGCGAGCACACGCGGAGCCAGGCTCTGATTGTCAAGGACCTCGTCTTCTTCTGCTTCTTCGGCCTTGATGAGCTCAGTCTGTCCATTATTGAAAGCCCGCACCACGGGCTCCATGGTAGCGGCGATCGCCGTGGCCGGGAAGATCGCTTCGACGTTACGCGGCGTAATGTTGAGGTACCATTTACTTATACCGCCATTAGCCGAGTCGCTGGGCGCAAAAGCTGCGACTTGGCGAAGCAGCACAGCCGTTCCCTTCACTAACGCCGGCCCGACTTGCTCGACTATATCGCGGTGGAAATAGCCCTCCATTTCTCCTGTGGGGTCCTAAGGAGAGAAGATAAATACGCTTTAGAGAACAACGATGGAAGCCACGTCGTGACTGTGTGGAGGCATCGTACATGAAACACTGCGACGATCTCTTCGTCGACGAAGCGCACAGACTTGATGAGCACCAGCAGACGCGGGGGCTGTGGTGCCTTCGATAGATCGTCGTATTCGAGGATTTGAGCGATCGTGTCCTTCAGCGAACTCATCTTGATCCCACCTGGAAAGCAAAGCCATCAGCATACTGGTGCCTACGCGTAGAACTCGGCCTGACCGGTGTTTCTCGTACCGTACAGCTCGCCGGGCGTGGTCGCGAAGCCCAGAAACTCACACATGTCGAGCCATGCGCCCGTGTCGAACACCGTCGAGATATGCACAATGTGGCCGCTCGAGCGGCCGCTCGCGGGCACGCCGTCGTCGTCCATCCTTCGGCATCACCACAAACAAGGAGACACAGTCAGCATTTTGACCTAACGATGACTGTTTACAATTAAGCGGAAGAGGCGGCGCCCTCGCTACACGCACGATTGCTGGAGATCCTGGTGCTGCTTCTTCATGACCTCGTGGAGCGGCCCGGGCACTTGGCGGAACCACTTGGTGATCGTCGGCTGCGACTCGAAGTCTACTCAATCAGGGGCGCGACGCGTCAGCGCATACGACCCATATACACTACTAAAACACCAATGCACACGCACCGTCATCGTCGTTGTGGCTCTGCACGACGCGCCGCGCGCGCTTCCTCGGGTTCTTGCCGCTGCCGGCAACGCGCGCTTCCGACGGCGACAGCTCGGCCTCCTGGGCTCGCTCGGCGTCGCTTCCGGTGGCGTCCGAACCCTCTCGGTCAGGCGCATCATTCGCTGTGGAGTGCTGCGAGAAGCGGCCGCTGGGCGTCGCGCCGTCGCCCGGGAAGCCGCCGCTGGCGACCTCCCATTCCTCCTCACTCGACGCCATCGCGACTAAGGTCAACTTGCATGCTGCTTTGGCGGCAACGCACCTAAAGCGTACTTAGCATACGAAATGCGCACTTAGTGATAGCTCCAAACACCCCCATTTACTCCCAGTCTTAGGAAGGCGCCCAATATGGTGGCCCAGCGCGAACTGGACGACCGGCTCCGCGCCGTCGCGGCGCAGCTCCTGGTGGAGGAGCGCGACTGGCGAGACGAGGAGCGCAAGCTCTTCGAGCTGGAGGAGACGTACCTGCGCGACACGGCGGTCCACGGCAACGTGTTCACGGGCTGGGGCGACCCCAAGACGGCGCCCATCCGCTTCCGCAACGCCGCGCTGCGGCGCAAGAAGCGCGAGCGCCAGCTGAGCAGCGGAGGTGGCGCCGCCGCCGCGCCGGCCGCGCTGAACGCGGAGGAGCAGCTCAAGCTGGACAAGCACCGCGTCGCGTCGTTCTCGTCGGTCACGTCGCCCGCCGAGCCCATCCGCGCGACCGTCGCGGCGCGCGAAGCCAGCGCCAGCGTGGCCGCCGCCGCGTCGTCGACCAGCGCGTCCAGTAGCAATGCGTCGCCCGCGGCGGACCCCGCCACCGAGGCGGCGCCGTCGTCCAGCAGCACGAAGCGCGCTGTGGTGGCAGCGGCCGAAGCCAAACCGAGTCCAGCGAAAAAGGCCCGCAAGTAGTAGACGCACGCCTGCGCGCCTCAGGCGGCGGCCGTATTTTATTTGAGCCAGTAATACAGAAAGCGGCGCGATCGATGAAGTGTGTGATTCGGTTTGCTCGCGACCATGGTCGTGGTCATGCAGGTGACGGAAGTCTACAATGGAGACGCATTTACTCCGAGGCGGCGCCTCTTCGCGGTGACTGGTCAGATCTTTCCTGTCATTTCTAGATCCATCCTCATGGGCTCGTCGGCGTCGCGGCCGTCGCCTCTGGCGCCGACCTTCGAGCGCATGGCCTCGTGTGCGTTGTCCTTCCCCGACGGGGCATAGAGCGTTCTTACCGCTCGTCTCGCTCACGTTGGTGGTGTGTGTGCTGTCTCGACAGGGGACATGAAGGCTGCGAAGCAACTGCTGGCCGACTACAAGGAGAAGGACCTGGACTTTGGGCTCGACGCGCAGGCGCTCGCCGAGCTCTGCGGCGGCGACAACGCCCACGCTGAGGCCGTGATCGACGCGTTTGGCGGCACCAACGGCATGTACGTGCGTGGAGCGTGCGAGGCACTGCGAGTGTTTCGTCTGTCTCACGCCCTGTCCTTCTTGGCGCCAGCGTGAACGCCCTGGCGTACATTTGCGGCGCGATCCTGGTCTCCTCGGGCGCGGCGCTCGAAAAGGCGGGGCGTACGTATTCGACTTTTGGGCCTGGAGACAAGCGACGCACTTACGCGTGTTCGTAGTGGTATTTGACGCGCTCGACTTTGACATGACGGAGCAGATCACCATGGACGAGATGGTACGGTGCTCCTTTCCACAGACGGAGATCCTTCCTTGTGTCTAACGTTGTGGTGTCGCGCCCCTAGACGATTGTACTGCTGTGCTGCGCGCGCGGGTTCAGCGTCATGTCAGCCACCGGGACGGTGCCGTCCGACGAGGCGCTCGAGAGCGTGACGCTCCAGGCGTACCGCGAGCTCAGCAAGAGTTGCGGTCACAGCATCACCAAGGCCGAGTTCACCAAGTGGGCGATCAAGTTTGTCGCCGCAGCGCCCACGGCAGCGCCCCATGCCGAGGTCTCGCTGGACGACATGGCCGTTCAGTTCGGCTTGGTCGCGCCGCCGCCGGCAAAGTCGCTGGCCGACGAAGTGCTCAGCGAGCTGGCCGCCGAGAACAACGCGGCTCCTGTCGCTGACGTTCACGACAATGGCTTAGCGGCGGAGGAGGAGTCGAAGCCACTAGCGTCCACGGCGATTGAGAGCCAGCAGGGCGATGAGGTACGTGGAGCGGAGGACGCCGCCCCCGTGGGAGCTACCGATGAGTCGATCGATGGCAGCCAGTCACAGCCCGGGCAGCACGAGGAGCAACCAGTGGAAGCGGTGGGCGTTGATGCTGCGGCGGAGACTGGCGAGTCCATGGGCAATGTGAGCCACGGCCAAGATCCAGAATATACGGAGGAGTTCCAGGCAGAGGCACCGCGTGCGGTGCTCCAGGAAGAGGCGACGGAGGCTCGGGAGGTCATAGCGGTCCAAATCACGCAGGAGACCGAGGAGGCTCATGATGCGGAGGCAGAAGCGCGTCCGGCGTCTGCACATCCAGACACGGGTGCGCCCGAAGCAGTTGCAGCCGAAGCCACGGAAGGGGATGTTCCCGTCCGCCAGGTGGGCCGTGGATGCGTGGTGTCGCGTAGAGCTGTCTCGGGTCTGACGCGCTGTGATTGGATGTGTGAATGTGTCAGGATGCCGATGGCCCTTTGCCGGCTTCGGACGAGACCGAGGATCTGGCGAGCAGCGAGGCCGCGCCAAACGGTGAGCAGGAGCCTGCAAGCGACGCCCCGTGGGACCCGAACGCTTACGACACGTACGACTACACAGACGCGGCGTTCGACGCCAACAGCGGACTGCCCCCCCCAGATCCGCACGAGCAAGACACGTTAGATGAACCATCGCCAGCGCAAGACACCGTTGCCGACCCTACGGAGACCACGGCCGGCGTCGACGACGCCGAGGAGACATGAGATGGAGCAGAGCGGGGTATCCATCAGTGTGGGGCATGCATACTGTATTCGGGCACTGTAGCAAACAAAGCAAAAAACTTTCTTACAGCCCAGAGCTCTTCGTGTGTCCGACTGCTTCCTGCGTTTCGTCGTCTAGCCGTTAAGGATCGTATATCATGGCGTTCCTTCGGGTCACGTTTCTACTCGTCGTCCTCGCTGCTGTCATCGTCGTCGCTCGAGTCATCGTTCGTATCGGCCGAGTCATTCCCCTGGATCGCGTCGAGGTCCTCGTCGCCTTCCATGCCACCAGCCGCCGCTGCCTCCAGTGCCGCCGCACTCTTAGACCCCTCCTTCGCAGCCTCCTGCTGGGTCATCAGCGCGAACGGCGGGCGTCGTAAGCACCGCCGCTTGTTGAACCAGCGGCGAAGCTGCGTCATGTTAACGTCCATGGGTTGCTTCTCTTCGCGGAGAGGAGGTGCGTTGAGCTGATCCAAGTACCCCTCCATCTCGGCCTGGCTGGGCTTGTACTTCTGCTGGAACCACGACTCCAGCTGCATGACCTGCTTCATTGAGAATTTCATTGGACGCTGGATTTTCCCCTTCTCTCGCTTCCCGCGCGGCGGTTTCGGTGCCGCTGGGGAGGACGCAGTCACGTCGTTCTCGCTCTTCATGTCGCCGTCGTGAGTAGGAGGAGGAGCCTCGACCTTCGGTGGCTCTTCGTCGTGAGCGTTCTCATCCATGATGATGCGGCGGCTCATGCCGAGGCTCTCGAGCAGAGCGATCGTCGTCTTGCGTAGGAGCGTGGGCTTCTTGTATGCCTTCAGAATCTTTTTCAGATCTGCCACGAGTCCAGTCTGAACACGCACGTCCTTCGAGATATCCATCGACCGCATGACGTCGACGACTTGCTGGAGAGCGTTAGTGTTGGTCGCGGAGCGTTGCACGGCCAGAAGTGAGCGAATGCGGTTCTGGAGCACGGCAACTTCGCCATGACTTCCAACTTTGACGACGATAGCATCGTCAAGGTCCGACTCTTGTGTACGCTGGCGCTTGGGACGTCCGCCTTGCGCCGCAATACGGTCAGCAAAGCTGGGCAACGCGAACGAGGCCGACGAGTACGTGTCCAGTACTTCGGGCCGCGCAAATGACGAGATCATCGAGTCGTACTTGGAGCTTTCGGCGCGCACCTTATCAAGTTCCTTAACGAGTTCGTTCGGGTCCACTGTCGCACGGAGGTGTTCAATGCGCTGCTCTATCCGGAGGTCAATCTCTTCTTCGGTCGCACCGGCGTCACGGCCGGCTTCGACGCCGAGCTTGACGTAGCGCACGCGCTCGCGGTACCGCCGGCGCTTGAACCAGTCGCGCACGTGCGCGATCGTCAGTCCGCCGAGCACGAATGGGTTTGCGTACGGTCGGTAGTTGAGGATCGTGCGCATCAGGGTGAGCTCGTCTGTGAGGGGACGCGGGTACGAGTAGTACCATTCCTGGAGTTTCTTGGTCTGCAGCGGCGAGTACAACCGCCCAAACGCCGCCGACGCCGTCGTGCGTCCACGCTCCTGTGCGATCGCCCCCGCGGTTGCGGTCGCCGCGCTGGCCTGGACAGCCGTGTTCAGCGCCTTCATCGCACCCTCCGGGAGCGTCACTTTCGAGATCAAGTTGGCCTCGCCCTGCATGCTCGTGGCCTGGATGAGCTCGGCAATGTCGCGCAGGCGCTCCATGGACGCCTCGAGCTTGAACAGCACGCGGTCCGTCATGTCCTCGGCGATCTCGTCGACCTTGGCCACCTTGCCGTTCGACTTGGGCGCGCCCTCGCCCGCGGGGGCGCCAGCACCAAGTGCCACGGCATCGCTCTTGCTGTTGGCGAGCGGCAGCATGCTGAACGCCATGCCGCACGTGCAGTCGCTGCCGTCCTGCGCACCGCCCTGCTTGCCCGCCTGCTTGCGCGAGGCGTCGCGCGCCTCGGCGAGGTTCTTGAGCTCGAGCAGGATGCTGTCGCAGCCCGTGATCAGCTGCGACGTCTTGGCCGTGATCGACTTGTTGTAGGTCTTGCCGGCCTCGAGGCTCTCGCGCACCACCTTGTTGATCAGGTCCACGGCCGGGTTCAGGTCAATGTCCTCCCACGGCGCGTACTCGACCTGCTCGTCCTCCGAGTTCTCGTTGTCGCTCAGGCCGTTCGTGCCGTCCGTGTGGTCCGCCGGCGCGGCGTCGCCGTGCTGGTCATAGTACACCGGCTCGTGCGCCGCGACGGCCGTCGCCGAGGGCGCCGCCAGCTTCATCTTCTTGAGCGGCGGCAGCACGACCGGCGCGGGCGCGGGCGGCGGCGGCGCCACCGACGCCGCCACGTCGCGTCCGTTCGCGTGCGGTGCGTCGTCGTCGTCGTTCTCGCGGTCGCCGCGCATCTCGTCGTCCGAGTGGTCGTCGTCGTCGAGCGCGGCGGCGCTGTTGAGCAGGTTGCTGAGCTTGGCGTTGGCATTGGCCGCGCGCGCGGGCGACGCCGCGGCCTTTGGCGGCGCCTCGGGCGAGTCCTTGCAGATAAAGTCCATCTTCATCGCGCTCATGGCGGCAGCGGTCGCTTCGGGGTCTGTAGATTACAACACAGGCCGCAAATCGAAGGTGTCAGTGAAAAAAACAGACTCCGAGCTGGCGGGGAGCCGAGGAGGCGCGGAGGCGCGGCGCGGACTGCGCTGCCCGTGAAGCACATACGCATCCGCACACACATCCATCCCGACGCCAGGCATATACGCCATGTTGCTCGGTATACGTACGCTGGGCGGAGAGACGCTGCTGGAGAAGCTTGAAGGGAGGAGCGGAGGGGAGCGGAGGGGAGGGGAGGGACTCGAAGCGACTAACCGCGGTGGCGGAGGGGAGCCGCGAGGGGAGAGGAGGGGGAGGGGAGCGGGGGAGCCGCGGAATGGGGCGCGGTTAAACGCGCTCGCTTTTTGTGCCTGCGAACCGCTCGGTCGTCGCTCGGGCGCCGTTCGCTCTTGAGGTCTAACTGGCCGGACTGACGAGAGAAGAGGGCGATCATAATGAACCAAGGGCGTTTTTTTCTCTCCATACAAAAAAGAGGGAGGGGACGCACCATTCACCCCCCTTCACGGGCCCCCCGCCCACAGAGGGCGGGGTACGGTCCGGAAAAGGTGGAAGGCGGGGGTACAGGGGTACGCTTTCTGGGAACAGGAGGGGAAATAGAATGTTGCACGAAGGTTGCGAGAAGGTGACAACTCGTCACTGGGCTTGCGCTGCTTGCTGCGCGGAACAAGAACGCGACCTGCGGAGGTACGATGAACGCGCTGGAACAAGTGTGCGTGCTGGACGGCCACCGCGAGCGCGTGTGGCACGTCTCCTGGCGCGCGGACGGCAAGCTGCTCGCGTCCTGCAGCGGCGACCGCACGATCCGCATTTGGGCGCCGCCCCAGAACACGGCGACGAGTAAATGGGAGTGCGTCGCCATCCTCGAAGATGCGCAGAACCGCACGATCCGCGCCGTCGAATGGTGAGCATTTGGCCACGCAATGGGCTACAAAGCGGCGCCCGTGGTCCAGACTTTCTTACCGTTTGTATGTAAACAGGTCGCCGAATGGCAAGTACATTGCGTCGGTGAGCTTTGACGCGACGACCGTCATCTGGGAGAAGCAGGGCGAGTCGTACGAAGTGATCTCGTCGCTTGAAGGCCACGAGAGCGAGGTCAAGAGCGTCGCGTGGAGCCCGTCGGGCGCGTACATTGCGACTTGCAGTCGCGACAAGAGCGTGTGGATCTGGGAGGCCGACCCGGACACGGACTTCGAGTGCATCTCGGTGCTGCATGCGCATACCCAGGACGTCAAGTTTGTCAAGTGGCATCCGACCGAGGACCTGCTTTTCTCCGTGAGCTACGATGACACGGTGCGCATTTGGGCCGAAAACGACGATGACTGGTACTGCAAGGAGACGTTGAAGGGTGAGGCGCCTTTTTTGGGACGGCATCGCGCTTGGGCAGAGGACTGACCCAGTGATATGTGTGTGTGCAGGTCACACCTCGACGGTGTGGGGGCTCGCGACGGACCCGCTGGGCAACCGAATCGCCACTTCGTCCGATGACACGAGTGTGATTATTTGGGGGCGCAATGACGGATCCAGCGACGAGTGGAAGCAGGTGTCGGCGATCACCGAGCAGCACGAGCGCACCATCTTCAGCATCGACTGGTCCCGCGAAGGCAACTACCTCGTCACCGGGGCTGGCGACGACACTGTGCGTGTCTTCACGCAGGCGGACATCGCTTCGAACGAGTTCGAGCTGGTCCACCTGCAGCCCAAGGCCCACGCGAGCGACGTCAACTGCGTGCGCTGGTGTCCGCAGCTCGCGGAGGACAAGAAGTCGATCCTGCTGGCCTCGGCGGGTGACGACTCGGTCATCCGCCTGTGGAAGTTCACGCCGGCTGAGTAGAAGCACATTCCTCACATGTATACAGACGTACCACAATACAGATAGATAGCTTTCGGTTTGGCGGCGGCATTGCGCATGCATCATCATCTCACATCCGCTCAAAACCTTGGGGATCGTACTTTGTAGGATCGATACAGTACATCTGAGAAGAAGCCTTCTCGGCGGCAAATTGAACTTGGACCCACGACGACGCGAGTGTGATGGAGCCGGAGGAGCTGCGTGCCGAGCAGCGCTGGTCGAGCATCCCGCAGCACTCCGCGCCGAACGGGTACTGGCCCAAGCACCTGGACGAGAAGCTGCTCGTGCTGGTGACCAACGCAACCGTGAGCGGTGACCGCTTCCCCGTGGGCGTCAACTGTACGGAACGCCGTGGAATCGTGGGTGAGGGGTGCGATCCGAAAGGGGGTGACATTCGCGATGCTTTTGTAGGGCTGGACGTCTCCCGGGCGATCGGGTACTCCCCGGTGGAGTGCCTCAAGCGGTATGCGTTCCTGCACAATGCGCGCGAGCGACTGAGTGCGCAGGACGAATCCGCGCCCGTGGAACGCCCCGTGGCGGCGACGCCGTCGGCAGAGCAGCAACGGTCCCATGCGGCCCACGAAGACAACGACCGCCACGCGGAAGATGCGAACAACCCTTTCTCCGGGATGAGCAGCAGTGATGAACTCGAGTCGCCCGGCTCGCGGGCGTTTTTGGAGTATGGCAGCCCATTGGCGTCACCGCGGCTCCAGTCGCTTGAGAATTCCGGTGAGTTTGGTGCCGGTTCGCCCAGCTCCCCGCCTCCGTTTGCGCTTCGCGCTGCTTACAAGGGCAACAAAGGAGTGGCGAGTCCACTTCGGTGGGAGAGCTTGGCAAAGGAGACGTATTCATCGTCGCCTCCCGTGCTGAGTGCGCCGCCGCACGTCCTGCGCCAGCACCAACTGCGGACTTCTTTTGGCGTCGTTGGCGAGCCTGACGACGCATCTTTCAAGCAGAGCACGTACGAGGACGTGCACTCGCCTCGCATCGTCCACGGCACTCAGGTAAGATGTACATACCTTCATTTGGTTGGCATGGCACTAACCAGGTTGACCGCATGTGTATACAGCACCATTCGAGATTCACAGATCCAAATTTCGCCGCGGAGCTGGTCAATGACGCGTTCAGAGGGCTTCGTCTCGGCGAGGATCTCCCACCACCTCCAGCCACTTCACCTAGAATGGCGAGGGCCATTTCCAACTCAGGTATGTGCACTCCGCCGAAAGTGGAATGGCAAGTGCAGCCCGCTAAAATGACGCTCTTTCTACGCATCAGAATTCCCGTTCCTGAGCGACGACGATCGGAAAAGCAAACCAGTGGTAGCCTCGCTTCCCGTCCGAATTGGTGCTCGTCTGGGATCTGATGCTGCACCCACTCACCAACACGGACGGCCTCTTTCGAGCGTCTACAACTCACCACATATGGCAGCATCACCGAGATCGCCGATGCTTGCGTCGTTCCAGACCGACGGTCCCTTCTCAGGATCGCTCACACAGTCGGCTCTGGAAGAGGCGTTCTTGGACATGGCGGGTTCGCGATTGGATACCTCAAGGTACGATATGGCAGCAACTCAGTCCAAAGCATGTTTTCTTAGACTAACCGAGTGGTTGCGATCAGCATGCTGTTTGCGAGTCGGTATGCAGCGAGCCAGTCGCGTGCGACGAACGAGCAGACGCAGCAACAGCCTCCACAGCCCTCGCGAGAATTTCAACATAACGCTTCGCAGAAAACGTGGAGTCACTCTCCCCAGCGCTAGTAACAACTACAATCGAATCGAAAAGCGAAATGAACTGATATTTAAGACGTGTATTCTGTGCACGACGCACACCGAATGCAGCCCGCCTAGCGCGAGCTGCGCAGGATATCTTCAGGTTCATGCATCCACAGAAATCTGTACATACGATCTTCAATCGCATATTCGTGAGAACCATGGGCCACCGAAAAAAGAACGGCGCGATCTAGACCTTGCCCTCCGGGGCACGCGCCTCCAGGGCCTTGCGACGCTTGGCCTCCTCGCCTTCCTTGAACTTGGCGTAACTGTAGAGCAGACCGCCGATCATGCCGAACGTGACGTAAATTGCCGTGTCGGGCTTGAGCTGCTCGCCGAGGAGGAGCACACCAATGAAGGTCGTCGGGATCTTGTTGAGACCGCCAACCGTCGCGTATGTCGTCGCCGACGTAACCTGCACGCACCAGAACGAGGCCAAGTTCAGGCCGACACCGAAGACGCCGCTGAGGAAGAGCAGCACGTTGAAGTTGAGGTTGCTCAGAAGCGGGTTGCTCCAGACCGAGAACATCTCGCCGTTGAGCACCATGGGCGGCGCCAAGAGCGGGAGCGCGATGAGGTTGTTGTAGAACGCCATGCCGAACTTGGAGATCTTGAGCGACGACTTGGAGGTCGCGTAACGCATGTAGAGCACATAGCCGGCGGTCGTGACGCAGTTGAGCATCATCCAGAAGTAGCCCGTGATCGTGCTCGTGTTGGGCTTGCCGCCCACGTCGCTGTACGAGCAGAGCACGGCGCCGCAGAGCATGACCACGAGACTCGCAATCACGAGGCCGCCGACCTTCTCCCCAAAGAGGTTCCACTCGCCGAACACGATGATGATGTTGGTGACGTTCTTGAAGACCGTGACGATGTGGATCGGCAGCCCGGCGGTCGCCTGCGTGCCCGTGTAGAGCATGGCGACGAAGAAGAACGTCACGGGCGCCCACTTCTTGGCGACGTCGCTGTTGTACGGCTCGTAGTGGACGAACTTCTGCGACTTGGCGATCTCCAGCATGAGCACGGCCACGGCGGCCTGCACGGCGACCACGAAGAACTTCTGCTCAAAGCCGAAGTACTTCTTGCCCACGATGTAGCGGTTTACGAGCACCATGAGGTTCGACATGACGCTGTACACGACGCACGACATCACCGAGATGAAGACCGACACGGGCGCGTCCTTCTTGTCCTTGGCCGTCATGATGCCTGGCAGGGGGAGGGAATCGACGGGGGCGGCAGGGGGGAATCGCGGAGCGCGCGCGTGCGTCAGTCGGCGAATGGAGAGCTCTGTCCCTCCAAGCGGCCACCCACAAAGAGGGGGGGGCGACTGTACCTCTTCAGATCGTAACGCTTCAGACCGTAACCACCACAATTCGACACGTGCTCGGTATCGGTATCCATGACGAGTGGTTACGCAACCTTCTATTCGGGTGTATACAGTACATACTCTAAAACTGTACCGGTATGGATCGGTACCATGGCTGGCGATCTCCAAGAGTTGCGGAAACGAAGACAATGGAAAAACGAGGAGAAAGAAGAAAACGATGGCGACGCAGCTCCAGTTCAGCCTCTACGCGCGCGAGGACCACAGCGATGCGTCGCTGAATGGGAGTGATGCACCGTCCATGGCCTGGGGGGCGTCTCATCGCCACGTCGCGTTCGCTGTCCACGGCGCCGTGCCGTCTCCGCAGCTGTACCATCAGCGCGAGCGGGAGGAAGACCGGCGGAAGGAGGAAGACGGCGGGTACAATGTACACAATACGCTCAATTTGAGCGCCTGGGAGAAACCAGCGCACACTCCAGCGGAGCGGAGGGAGGTGCCGCAGACGGTAAGACCACCAGTTGCGCGAAGGCAGCGGGAGCCCGCGGTGCCCCGCTCGAAGGCAAAGCAGACACCAGTCAAGAAGACAGCGAAAACTGCAAGCGGTACGGGGATCTCCATATCATAGTGGCTGTGAGATTCCGCAGTCAAGAAGTATCACCATTGGTTAACATGTAGCGTCAAGAGTAGCACCGATGAAGGCTGCACCGAAGCCCGGATGGGACAGCGACGCGCGTTCCACATCCAAGCTATTCGACTCGACCTTAAAGAAGAGCGTGCTCTTCCAGCCACGGCCAGGAGATCGCCTGCGCGAAGTCAAGCAAGAAGAACAACTGGTGCGCGACATTGCGCCAATAAAGGTGCCGACACGAGTGACGACGGCCGTGAGTAGCAAATGGAACGCGCGATTGGCCGCGTCACAACCGATGCAGCCGCCACGACGTAGGCCCAAGGATTACGTGAAGATGAACATGGAGAAGATCACGGGCCAGCGCTACGAGACGCTTGTGCGTCGAGGTCAAGGAGCAGGGGCGGGTCGCCAGCGGGCGACAGTGTTTGATCGGCTCTCAGCACCGGTTATCCACAAATCGCTCTTGCGGTTCCGCTCACCGTCACCCACTCGCACGCAGCCTCAGAAACCTGAAGAGGAAGTGGGGACGCTGTCACCTTCATTGAGCCCTGCCAAGGTAGTGTGGCTGGATGCTTTGCGCTGTCCGTGTTGAGGTGAAATTTGTCTGACGTTGCGTGTTCGCTATCAGCTCACTATCTCTTCTCCAGTTGTGTCAACTCACTTACCACACGAAGCACATTCCTCGCCTCGCCAACCACGCTCATTGAGTGCTCGACAGTCTAGCTCGAGTCGCCCAAGTCCGACGCGAGACCGTATTTCGACTCCTCCTTCAACGCGGCGCTCAACTCCATCGCGGGCGTCGTCACCTGGATTCAGACCGGATCGAGGCAATGGACAAATCACCATGGTAGAGCGAGTTTTTGAAGTACTCGATCGGCATGGGCGCGGACGAGTCGGTGTGGAGCAAATTCTCGATGGACTGAGGCTGCTCCAACTTCCTGCGACTCACAATCAGGTACGATTCAAATAGCGCGGTTTCGGCAAAAGAGAACCGGGACTGATGACTCTGACCATCGCAGGTAGCGGATTACGTGTACTTGATTCACGAAGGAGCGGTTGATACCGTTGACTATGAGGAGTGGGCGATTCTAGTCGGCACTCTGGATGCGGCATCCCAGTCTACCGGTGCGCCTTCAAGAACATCAAGTGCAAGAAGCCGGTCTTCCCTGCACGCTTTCCCTGATCATTCACCGCCAAGATCGAGAAGTAGCATGCGCACGAGTGCGCCTCGGTCACTGAATCAAGTGCAGTCGCCACAGAAACCCGACAAGTATGACGTTCATCAAGATATTCATCATTGGACGCGTCAGGAAGGCTCCGTGAACTTGTCCGTCAAGATGCATCACTCGAAAATAGCGCGGATCGCAAAGCACTCGGACGATCTCGCGGAACTCTTGTTGGACGAGGTTCTACTGGTACGTGCACCTCTCGCCAGTCTACCTATAATCAATGCATTTCTCACAAGTCCATCATTCCATTATACAGGATACAGTGGAGGAGCTCAACCGGCAAGAGCGAAGTCAGACATCGCGGAATCGTCAGTACCTGCAAGTTGAAGCTCTGTCTAGCATTCTCAAGCAGATTGAGAACATCGAGACAGCTGAGGCGGAGCTCATCGACAGTGGGTTTGCATTGGGATACAATATTGACCACCCTGTGGTTAGTGCAAAGGTGGGCAGTGTCCAAAGACCCAAGCAGACAGCACCGAGTCCTCCACCCATCCAGACTAGCCAAAGCTCTGACCACTTGGCTCTTCCGATTGGAATCATCATGAACGTCGACCTTGACGGAATTAGCTCGTTCGAGGAACCCAACGATGTATTGCCGGGATCTTCGATGAATCAGCACACATCATCAAGAGATGTCGCGGACATTCAGCTTCCGGATGAGTGCGCACCACGTGAGCATAAGCAGGATTGTGTGGCTGCATCGATGTCATGTCTTAGCGGTCAACTCTTTCAGATGGTGGAGAAGAACCGAGTGAGGTTCTTGAAGCATCGTCAGCTCGTCGAGTCGTCGCTCGAGTCAACTGGCATGGATCAAGCCTCAGTCATCGAAATGTGCGTCGCACACGTCCATCGTGATTGCATCTATGTGATACTGATCGTGTATTGTCAACCACAGGCTCGCAGATCTGTTACTGGACGAGATTGCCTTGGAATGTGCTGTCGAACTCGAAAACGGCGTCGAAGCTCTTACTGATACACTTGCACAAACGCTCTTGTGATCAATCAAGACGGTGTCTATTCTCTGTGCGCACTGGTGTGTCGCTCTGAAGTGGCGTCATCTTCGCATAGACCTCACCGCGAACGGACGAAACCACTGCCTCCACTAAATTGTCGAGTGTCTCCAACACGGATCGAGTGATCTCTTGCTGCTCCCGAATGGTCATGCCACTAGTGCTGCTTGTATCACACCGGCAGGGCTCATGCGTCACGGAAAAAACTAGTTTGTGGTGATTCCCGATACTTGAGTCGATCTGTACCATTCGCACGCGACGTTTTCTCCTGAAGAACATCTGCAGCGTGCGGCATGACTCATTGCGAATTGCGACAATGACGCGATCGATTTCGGACATGACGTGCCCTCGTTCACCAGGCGAAAGACCCACGAATGCATCCGGGGACGGACGAGGGACGTGGACAAAATGGACAGGGGTTGTCAAGCCGTGCTTCAACAGGATCCCTGGAAGTCGAGTGGCTGCTTTTGCCGACAGGTGAGACTTTAGCACGCTCGTTTGCACCCATGATTCGAGTGAAAGCTCCATCCACCACCAGAGACCACCGCTGCGACTGGCTTGACTCCGGTTCAAACGTCTCTTAGTAAGCCTCCACGACATGCCGGAGTAAAACAAGCCGATGCGATGCATCTCGTCGATCACCTCCAGTGTCTCTGGGTTCGGCACAAGAAGGCGAGTCATGATGGCGCTGTTCCCACACAAAAGGAAGTGAGAAAGGAAGACGGATCAAGACCTGCCCTGCGGGCACCAATCGATGGTGTCCACTCACTGGTCTGGGAAGATGCTACAGAGTGCAGTCACAGCTTGGCGCGGCAGATCCGATCCGCGAAGTTGTCGGTACAGCCCCTCAAACGAGGCTAGCGGGAGCACACCGCTATTCGCCACATCGAGCCGTGCATACTCCTTCTCCAGCGTGACGGCATGCATACTGGCATGGACGTGAAGATCATGGAGGAGCGCGGCAATCGGACCATTCCACCCAGTCGCAATGTCAAAGAGCAGCGGAGCGTTTGGCGGCGGCGGCACATCTGCCGTCGACGTGCGCTCCGTGCTCATGGGTTTCCCGCGGGTGATCGTCAGCAGATGAAGTGTCTCGAGGTACCGCCACGTGAACGCTCTCGCGTCGTCCGTGGCGCGGTACGCCTGCTCATTGCGTCGCGACTGGATCGTGTCGATCGCCCCGAGCAGCTCGTGGATCCGCTCGACCACATCCTTTGGACAGTCGCACGCCAGCGCGTGCTGGAGCTCGCTTCTGGCGATCGCAAACACTCGCTGCCGCGCGAGCGCGAGCCCCAAGTTGAAGCGCGCGCGCCACGAGTGCGGTTCGATGTGGAGGCACTGGCGGTAGGCCTTGACGGCCTCGTCCAGGTGGCTGAACGCGAGGTAGATGGAGCCGGCGTTGAGCCAGACGCGCGCGAGGTCGCACTCGCGCGGGCGCAGGTCGGCCACCTCGAGCAGCACGTACAGCGCCTCGACCTGCTGGATGCGGTCGCCCGCGCGCAGCTTGCGCAGCGCGACGCGGAGCGCTTTGTGCCACGTCTGCGGCGTGACCTGCTTGGACTCGAAGCGCGTCGCGAAGCGGTGCTCGGCCAGCGTCTTGAGCCGGAACGCGGTCTTGGCGGGGGCGTCTAGAAGCACACACGCACACATATCAGCCACCGAGCGCACGCCAGTCCGTCCAGTGCCGTGGGCTGCCAATGGCAGTGCCATGGCAGAAGAAGCCGGTCCAGTAAACGTCCGCCGGACGGAGGGAAAAGATCGTTGATGGAAACTGTATCCATGTTGCGCAGAGGCGGGGCGAAGACCTACCTACTCACCGATCGTAGAGGAGGATGACATCACGGGTGGAGGAGGAGGGAAGCGAGGAGGAGGAGGACACAGGAGCAACGCGAAGGATAGACGATGTGGCTGAACTTGTAGACGATCTACCCAGGTCGTTGCGGCCGGTTGCAGTTGCATAGTCTCCACCGCGGTGCCTTTTGTTTGGCAGCGTGGCAGTTGAAGTGACGGTGGCTGGAAAAGAGCCGTTTCACTCCACAGAAAAAGGGAGGGGTCGGGGAACTCGCCGGCTCGCCTGGCAAACTCGGTGGTGCGGCCTTTCATCGGTTTCCACAGGGCTGCCATGGAGCCGTTGCTCGATGCGCGCGACAAAATGCCACGCCAGGTTGTCGGATAAGAGTGCCACCATGCGATTGCGTAGGAGAAGCACTCCAATGATCTGCTCCACAAAACTATTATAGCCAATCAACAGGAAGAAGTGGAACCCAACGGTGCCCTCATTCTGCAACAGTGCCGCCTCCGCATGCTTGAACACCTGGCGCCTCACCCCGAGCCGCCCTTTCCGCGGACGGGCGTCATGTGCTCGTTGCGAAACTGCCCGGGCTGCCTTCCCCAGCGGACGACGCGGTGGCGATCCTCGCCCATACAGTACCGTCGTGCATCATCCCCACACGGTGGCGGGCGGTTGACCAGCTGTTGTCGCGCGCCGAGCATTCGCGCGTCGCGGTCTCGGCAACTGTGAGGAAAGCACGCCAGGCAGCCAGGCGCCGCCGAGTCGCGCGCTCGCTCCCCTCCCCTCCCCTCCTCTTGGCAGAGGAAGTCGCCCGATCGCCTGGAGGAACCTCCGTCAAGGGATAGACGCCGTCGCTCCCTATCTCCTCCCCTCTCGTCCTCTCTTCTCTTCCCTTCCGCTCTCCGCCATTCTAGACTTTAGACGCGGCCGCGGAAGCACCCAACCGAACTGCCACGGGAGTGCGTGTCCACTACCTCCGCCCCCCTCCCTCCTCCCTTAGAAGCAAGGGAAACGCGCCACGTACATTCCCCGACCCGAGGACCCGTTAGACCGCCGCGGTCTCTCGTTTCTCTCCCCTCCGCTCCGCTCCCCACACGAAGCCAGCGCCTGCCCCCGTCCTCGTTTCTCTGTGGTCCAGTCCCCCGTTAGTCCCCCCCACACACACCGCCGTCCCCTCCCCTCGTCCTCTCAGTGTTTAACAAGATGACTTACGGTGCGTTGGGAAGAAGCGCGGCACGATGCGGGGCAAATGGCTGACGCGCGGCGTGCTCTGTATGTGTAGATGACGAGCGCAAGGAGCTCGCGGGCCGCGTCAAGAACCTGCGCAGCATGTTCGAGAAGAACGCCGGCGCGAACGGCGCCGCGAGCCACAACGCGAGCTTCAGCAGCAACGCGAGCTCCACGAGCAGCGGCAGCTCGAGCAGCGGCGTGCTGAACCCGGACAAGAAGCTCGCGCGCGACATGTTCTTCAACAAGCGCGTGGCCGAGAAGGAGAAGCAGGTCAAGGCCGGGTACGCGTCGTTCAAGGGCGTGCCCGACTCGTTCGAGAACGAGGCCATGAAGCGCCAGCGCGAGCAGCGCGAGGCCGACCGCAAGGCCGGCGAGACGGCCATGGCCAGCTACCGCCAGGCCAAGGGCGGCGTCGAGTCGGCCGAGATGGAGGCGCTGCGGCGCCAGCGCGAGCGCCGCGAGGCCGAGAAGAAGGCCGAGCAGGACGCCGTTGCGAGCCACCGGCAGGCGGGCGCCGGCGTGGCCTCGGCGCAGCTCGAGGCGCTGCGCCGCCAGAAGGAACTGCGCGACTCGGAGAAGAAGGCTGAGGAAGACGCGCTTCAGGGCCACCGACAGAACAAGAGCGGCGTCGTGTCGGCCGAGCTGGAGGCGCTCCGGCGGCACAAAGAGCGCCGCGACTTGGAGAAGAAGGCGGAGGAAGAGGCGATGCAGAGCTACCGCAACACCGGTGGTGGAGTCGTCTCGGCAGAGCTCGAGGCGCTTCGCCGACACAAAGAGCGCCGCGAAGCCGAGAAGAAGGCGGAGGAAGAGGCGATGCAAAGCTACCGGAATACCGGCGGCGGTGTCGTCACGGCAGAGCTCGAGGCGCTTCGCAGACACAAAGAGCGCCGCGAAGCCGAGAAGAAGGCGGAGGAAGAGGCGATGCAGGGCTACCGCCAGACCAAGGGCACCATCGAGACGGCCGAGATGGCTGCTCTTCGTCGCCAGCGCGAATTGCGAGACTCGGAGAAGAAGGCCGAGGAGGACGCCATGCAAGGCTACCGCAAGGCGAGCGGTAGTGTCGAAACGGCGGAGATGGTCGCATTGCGCCGCCAGCGCGAGCTGCGAAATACCGAGAAGAAGGCCGAAGAAGACGCCATGCAAGGCTACCGAAAAGCCAGCGGTAGCGTTGAGAACGCGGAGATGGCCGCGTTGCGCCGCCAGCGTGAGCTACGGAACGCCGAAAAGAAGGCGGAAGAGGAGGCCATGCAGGGCTATCGAAAGGCCAGCGGCAGCGTTGAGAATGCGGAGATGGCCGCGTTGCGCCGCCAGCGCGAACTGCGAAATGCCGAGAAGAAGGCCGAAGAGGAGGCCATGCAGGGCTACCGAAAGGCCAGCGGCAGCGTTGAGAACGCGGAGATGGCCGCTCTGCGTCGTCAGCGTGAGCTACGAGCAGCAGAGCGCGAGGCCGAGGAGCAAGCGAAGGTCGGATACCAGCAGTTTAAGAGCTCCAAGACACTCGTTGACGCGGCAGCCGAATCCCAGAAGCAGCGCGACGCAGAGGAACGTCGCATTGCTCAACAGTCAAAGGAGATGTACGCTAAAGGATCATATGCGCATGACCACGTCTACAGCCACGCCCAGAAGAAGAAGGAACTCGAGTCTCGATTGGAGCGCGAAGCGAAGGACTCGCTGCGGTCATTCAGCTCCGGCAAGTCATTCTTCGACGCGAGCTTGGACGAGAAGAAGCGCAAGGAAGAGGAAGAGCTGCGGCGGCAGCGTGAGACCAAGGACTCGCTTCGACGCTTCAGCTCGGGCAAGTCGTTCTTCGAGGAGAAGCTGGATGAACAGAAGCGCAAGGAGGAGGAAGATCGTCGGAAAGGTGAGACTGATTCACCGTGCTTGCGTTTGGATCAACATGCTGACCCGTTCCCACTCATGAGCACAGAGTTGGAAGCACGAGCTGCGATTGCGAACACCAAGTTCACTTCCGTGTCCCATGACATGGTGATGATGAACGGCGTTCTCGTGCCCAAGAGTGCCCCGTCGTCGTCAGCGACTCCGAATGGCTCTGGTAAGATCGCTGTTTTGGGTCCTGGTTTGAAAACCAATCCTCACATGTCTTCAATTACAGGTGCGCGTTACCCGTTCTCGGATCCCAGTGCGCGCAGCCGCAAGATTTCTGACCCGAATGCGGCACAAGCAGTCGCCAACTTCCAGTCTCAGCTTGGTAGGTCTCTATTTTCCCTACTTGCGATGTGGGATATTCTAATGCTCGTGCTCGATTCTTCAGCTGAGCACCGCCAACGCGAGAACTCTATCGAGTCGGTTGAGAGCGTTAAGAGCGTGCGAACGCTCAGCATCGATGAGATCAAGGCCTCGGTTGATGAGAGCAAGACCGAATCCGTCGCCGCGGCTGCGAAGCGATTTGCTGAAATGGAGCGTCAGAAGGCTGAAGATGCCAAGCAGATGTACTCGGGTTCTTCGAAGAACTCCACGACTGACTCTGCGAAGAAGCCGGCGGTCTCGATAGGTCTCGCCGAACTCGCGGCGGCGGAGTCAAAAGAGAAGCTTGAAGCTCAGCGGCGTGCTGAGCTGGAGACGAAGCGCTCGATGTCCAAGTCCAGCTCATCCATGTCTGCGTTTGACCTCCATCTTCAGCGGTTGAAGGAGCGCGAGCAGAGTGACCGCGATATGGGTACGTCCTACAGTGGTAGTCATTTCCTTCCAGTAGGTCTGACACTCCGTGTGTATCGTCTTCTAGAAAAAGAGGCCAAGGACAACATGGCCCTCGTCGGAGTCTCTGTTGGCAAGCAAGAGGAGTTCCATCTCGCCAAGAAGGAGGCCGAGTACCAGGAGCGAGTTAGCGAGAAGGCCACGCGGGACAGCCTCACGCGCAACTCTTACATCGGCTCAGCCAGTTTCGGCCCAGATGACTTCTCCGATCTGTCCGACGACGAGAACGAGTTCGAAATCCCGTATCCCCCTGTTTCCAACCCAGCCACCGAGACTGCGGAGCGAATGGAGGGTGAAGCCGCTGCGCGTGCAGCTGCTGATCGTCAGGCTGCTGAGCTGAAGGCCCGCGAGGAGGCCGAGGCTGCTGCTGCCGCTGCCGCCGCCGCTGCTGCTGCCGAGTTGAAGGCTCGTGAGGAGGCGGAGGCCGCT
>JAMFLL010000752.1:11799-26740 GCA_027475725.1 Pythium rhizo-oryzae | reverse complement strand
AGCCTCGTGTGCAGCACTTGGTATTGGTCCGTTGGCCAAGGGAGATCCGGCGGTCGGAGCGGGCGCCTCGCGCGCTGGGCTCACGTGCGAATGTCTGTCAAGTTAGTACCCGACAGGTAGCTCATGGACACAGGTCTCGTTCAACGCGGATAAAGACGGGTCAGGTCAATGAGATCTCTGGTGGAAGACTCTTCCGAAGAGCTGCTCGCGGAGGATTTGCTCGCCCGCCAGCCAGGCTGCTCAAGCGCCACAACGTAGCAGTCCATTCGGATGGGAGGGAGCTGCGCCCATGAAGTCCTCGGTATGTTGATGTCGTGCACGTGACACACGCCAGCGATCGGGCTTGTGTCTGCTCCCTCACAGATCGTTTATTCCTACGCTAAGGTTTTGGTTATTATAGCCTCGAAGCCAATACGATCAGCGGGATCGCCGAGCTGCCTGCCATCAGTGCAGACCACGCTCGTGACTGTCTCTCTGATGCTGCGTGGCAAGTACTGTTACTTTGTATGGGTCGGTGCGGATACTCCCACCATACCCACGAAAGCCAGCCCGTCCGGCGACCAGTTGCTCCGTGCAGATCAAGGGCTGGTCAGCATGTTCATTTCCTCCATAGCACCTCTCACCGAGTATCAGTTTACAAAGGTTGATACCGAAAATGGGTAAGAGACTTTGGACTCGTGTCCATTTAGTCGGGTATCAAATGTCCTCGGTTTCTCGTGATGGAGCAGTCATCTTTCCGCATCGTCATCTGCTTCGATGATGACCAGCGTGTCCCGCCACGATTCCGATTATTTTAGCCCACGGCGTGCCCGGGTCAGCTCGCTTAATGGACCTAAAGGCAACACCAGAGCCAGTCTCGTCGTACGCAAAGTCGTGTGTCGCCACTAAAGCGCTCCGTGTCGCGTCTCGAGGGCAGCGATGCCGACGCTCCCGGTGCCTCCGGTAGCTCCTCGTCGGGATGGCCAGGCAGCTCACTCTTCTATTTGCTTGTCGACAGAGCCCCCCAGGTCCCCACCCTTGTCTCATCAGGAATAGCCGAGCCGTGAAGTTCTCTGCCGTCGTCGCCACGAGTGCCATCGCCGCCGCCGCTCTCCTGCCGCAGCAGACCGATGCCCACGCGTTCTTCATGAAGCCAGCCATCCAGATCACGACGAACGAGAAGAACATGTACGCGTACGTCGTGCCGGGCGAGAAGGTCCCACCGTTCTCGTCGCCCACCACTGGTAACGCTGAGAGCAACTCCAAGGGCTTCGAGACCAACTACAAGAAGCTCAACCCGCCGTCGCTCAAGTCGTTCATCATGAAGAGCGAGTAGCGTGCCACGAGCGGTGTGCCGGCGGGCGGCACCGCCGAGTGCGGTTACTCCAAGATGGATCAGCCGGCACTGCCGCTGCCCAACCAGATCGAGTTCGGTAACTACCAGCTCAGCAACCGCGAGGGTATCCACCCGGGCCCGTGCGAGGCGTGGTGCGACAACGAGATTGTCGTGCCGTTCACGATGGACTGCCGCACGATCCTGAACAAGCCGATCAACTACAACAAGGCCAAGTGCCAGGGCAAGAAGCGCCTGACGTCCCCGTGGTTGGCGACGCACTTCTCGCCGTTCCAGGTGTACATTGGCTGCGCGCCGCTCCAAGGCGCGACCGCCGGCGGCAGCACGGGTGGCAACGTCGCTGGCGAGGCCAAAAACAACACGGTGCCGGCTGCGGCCCCGAAGCCCGCTGCTCCGGCTCCGGCTCCGGTCCCGGCCCCCAAGCCGGCCGATGCTCCTGCTCCAGTGCCGACTCCAGCGTCGGGTGCGAAGTGCACCAAGAAGCGCAAGTAAATGTATCTCTCAGTCAGGTCTAAGTGAGTTAGAAATCAGGGATAATGCGCACGCACCTCGGGTAGTCACATTTGCACGACATCGACAGATCCCGATGAGCCGACCTCTCTATACTAGGCAATGGTAAGAGGAACCCAGAGCAAGCATCATCTGGCACATATAGTCCATAACAATGTACACGACATCAACAAATTGATGAGAACTCTGTTGGAAACTCCTCCAGGCTGTTCGAGTGAAGCAACTGAGACCACGAGGCTCTCCACGTGGATGAGTGACACTCCGCCCGTTGGCTGCGTATCGATGCCGCACACTAAAGCTTAGTACGCGATATACGCCTACGGTGGACTTTTTGTTTGCTGTGGTGCATTGCGTAGTTGACCGCTCACAACAAGCAAAAGTTGAGCTCAAAGTCGATACGACCAGTGGAATCGTCTGCGCTCCGACCAAACTTTAGCGCAACTCATTTTTCACAAGTCACAGCCTCGTGTATTTAACGTGCAATAAAACCACGTTCGTATCACGTTTTATACCAAGGTATTGTGCTTTTCGTCCAAACTTTCCGATCCAGTGTGATGTGCCAAATGTTGAAGTCGGGTCACCGGTCACGCCGTTCGTTATGACGCCCGTGACGGAATCACACTTGGTGGTGTGGTCCACATTGGTGGTCACCACGGTGTCGGTGTTGACGCATTGGACCCACGCCGCGCGATGACGCCGATGATGATTGTGTGAAGCCACGCCGCGAAGCCATGGCGCAAGCATGGTGCGGTCCACGTGGCTTGGTAGTGTCTTGGAGGGAGTCCAAGACTCGCCCTGTATACAGTTTGTCAGTAGAAGTGAGAGCAGCATGAAGGTCTCCACGAGGGAGCGCTGCTTGCATGTCTAGGACAGCCAGATTTGGCTCTACATCTCAATTCACTTTCCAATTTGCGCTGCAACAACAACTGCCTCCTCTTCCCTTCCTCCAAGTCGTCACCAGGCTCCTCTCGCCCAGTGCTCTGCCTCTTACAGGTTATGAGCCCAAGCTCAACGAACCCGAACGAAGTCCTGGGGGACGACAACTACTTCCTGTGGGAGTTCAACGCCCGCATGGCGTTGGCCAGGAAGAATCTCCTCGCACACCTCACCTTCAAGCCGAAAGACGCAGCGCTCCGTCAGATCGACGCATGGATCGTCAACGACTTGAAGGCCCTCGCCATCATCTCCAAGATGCTAAGTCCTGTGTACCAGTCGATGGTACGTGAGGCGCAGTCGGCTCTCGAAGCGTGGGAGATGCTCAAGGCGTTCTTCTTGAAGCAGAGTCTCCACAACCGGGTCCACCTGCGCAAGGAGCTCCATGAGCTCGTGATGGAAAACGGTGGCAACATCATGGATCATATTGTGCACTTTGATGATCTGTGCGCGAAGTTGTCGGCCGTCGGCGAGAAGATGGACGAGGCGGAGAAGATCGTGGTTCTTCTCGGCAGTCTCCCCTCTGAGTATGATTCCATGGTGCGAATCATCGAGGCTCGTGAGAAAGTCTCACTGCTCGACGTGAAGGAGATGCTGCGCGGTGAGTACGACGGCATCCAGAAGCGCGAGGTGAAGGAGCAAGCCTTCAAGGCGACCGCGCGCGAGCAAGGCGCTCAGGGTGGCAGTGGCAACGGCAAGCGCGGTCGTGGGAAGAAGAAGAAGAAGTTCACTGGCAGGTGCTTCGAATGCAACCAAGTTGGACACAAAAAGGTGGCGTGCCCCCAGCTGAAGAAGTCCGGTGCTGGTGGTGGCGAGTTTGTGTTCTCGGCCTCGAGTGATGGTCTCATGGGTCAGTCGGTGTGGCTGTTGGACAGTGGAGTAAGCTCGCACATGAGCGGCGCGCGCGAGGATTTCTCGGAGTACCGAGTGCTGGCTGCGCCAATCGTCATCACTGTGGCGAATGGGCAGCGCATGCAGGCCATGGGTGCCGGCTCTGTGCGGCTGTGTGATCGGGGCGGCGCCCAAGGGAAGCTCACCGACATCCTGCACGTCCCTAACCTCGACCGCAAGCTCGTTTCTATCTCGGCTCTGACCGCTAAGAACGCCGTTGTCCAGTTCGGTACCGATCATGCGGCCCTCGTTGTGAACGGGAACGAAATAGTTCGAACCCCCCTCGTAGGCAAGCTATTTGCGTGGTCGGTTGTGGTCGTTCCCGATGAGACGGCCAACCAGGTTGTCGAAGGCCGTGAGTGGCCGAACCGTGTCGGGGAGCTGTGGCATGCTCGCCTCGGACACGTCTCGCAAGCCATGATGGAGTTAGTCTCGAAGGTATGCAGCGGCGTTCCAGCGTCGCTCGGTCGTGATGGGGATCTCCGTGCTGGTTGTGCACAGGGCAAGATGTCTACTAGCCCCTTCGCACGGCAGTACGGTAGTGAGATCAAGACCACCCGTCCATTCGAGATCGTTCACACAGACCTGATGGGTCCAAAGAAACCGAAGTCGAAGGGAGGCGCACAGTACGTGCTCACGTTCGTGAACGACTTCTCACGATACGTTCATGCGTACCTGCTGTCGTCCAAGAGTCAAGTGTTTGAAAATTTCCGGGAGTACAAGGTCATGGTGGAAACCCAGTACGGGTACTTAATCCACTGCCTGCGTTCCGACAATGGTGGCGAGTACACGAGCAAGAAGCTCACCGCACTTTGCGCCGGTGCTGGCATCCTCCAGCAGTTCAGTACGCCGTACACCCCGCAGCAGAACGGCCTGGCGGAACGCATGAACCGAATCATCTTTGAGATGGCACGTGCGAAGCTCTACGACATGGAGGTTGATCTTGTGTGGTGGGGGTACGTGGTCTTGCACGCTGTTTGAGTCCTCAACAGTATCCCGAACACGGCCCGCCCCGACACGACACCTACTGCTGTGCTCACTGGTGTGGGCGAGCCAATCGATCACTTTCGTGTGTTTGGTTCGGATGGTTTCTATCTCTTCGACAAGTCAAAGCGACCAAGTTGGACGCGAAGGCTCACCGCTGCCTCTTGCTTGGGCACGCTCCCGGCTCCAAGGCCTACGTCGTTTGGGGACTACGAGGAGGAGCGAATCGTGGTCACCCGTACGGTCCAGCTCGACGAGCGCCCTCCTCCGCGTTACCGCGGTGCTCTTCTTTACGACGATCGAGAGCCGCTCACTGCTCCATTCGATCAGGACGACGCTGATACTGCTACGCCCGTGCCAGCCCCACGTGCCCCTGCCGGACCTGCCCAGACCGACATGGAGGTCGACGAGAGTGGTCCTCAAGCGCCCCGTCGACATGGATGTTGACGAAGAGCCGACCGCACTCGTACCCAGAGTGCCAACTCCTCGTGCCGTGCCGAATGGGGGGAGTGGACATCCTATCGCCATTGGTGGCGGTGGCAATGGCTCTGCGGTCTTTCGTCCCAGCAATCTGATTCAGCAGTCGCAGCCCCGTTTCACTGTGCATCCTGGGGCCACGGTGCGTCCAGGTCTACCTCCGTTATCTGCTCACCTTCCCGCGGTGCATGGACCGACACCTTCCCCGCCTGCGTTCAACCAGTCGACTGCAGTCGTGCTCGCTCAAACAATCAGGACCAGTACGAGGATCGGATTGTATTCAGAGGTGGGTCGACGCGCCCCCGTGCTGCCGGATCAATGAGGCCACAAATCACTGGTTCGCCCGCCGTGGGCCACCCGAGCACGCGCCCGCAGCTCATGAATGAAGCACACGCTCAGCAGTCTCCCAGTTAAGACGACGACGGACCGGAGAGCAAGCGACAGCGTACGGACGACGGATATGAGATCGCTCTGGCAATGACGGAAGCCCCTCGTAGCTACAAGGATGCAATGGCATCACCCGACGCAGAGAAGTGGAAGGAAGCTATACGCAATGAGATCAAGTCGCATGTGAAGAACCACACGTGGGATCTAGTGTACCGTCCATCAGGAGTGAAAGTCGTCGATCACAAGTGGGTCTTCGCTCACAAGCTCGGTGAAAATGGCGAAATCGTACGCTACAAGGCGCGTCTCGTCGCGTTGGGATTCCTGCAGACGCATGGTGTGGACTACCCTGAGACCTACTCGCCTGTCGCGAGTACGAACACGATCCGCGTAATGCTCGCCTTGTGCTGCCAGCGTCAGCTCATGATCCGCCAGTACGACATTGAGACGGCGTTCTTGAACGGTGACCTCGAGGAAACCGTGTACATGTCGCCACCGCAAGGCATGAACATCCCGGATGGAATGGTGTGTCGGCTGCGTCGCAGCATCTACGGGCTCAAACAGGCGGCCAACGTGTGATTCAAGAAGATCCGGTCGGTGTTGGGCTCCATGGGGTTCAAGCAGTGTCGCTCAGACCCGTGTCTCGTCGTCCCGACGCAGCTCAGATGACGATGGTGCTGCCCCAATGCTCGTCGCACTGTACGTAGACGATCTTCTCGTGGGCTGTGAAACAGAGGCTCAAGCGCAGTCGCTTTGCGCCGGTCTCGCACAGAACTTCACTGTGAAGAGTTTGGGTGACGTACGTGTCGCACTCGGGATCGAGATAGACTACAACGCGGCCAAGGCGTGCTGATCATGAAGCAGTCTCTCTTTATCGCAAAGATGATCGGTCGGTTCGGCATGGAAGACGCGAACACGGTCCGCAACCCGTTGGTGATCGGTCAAGACCTGACGCCTGATGATTCTCACCCGCCACTACATGACAAGACCAAGTATCGAGAACTCATCGGCTCCTTGCTGCATGTGGCCAACTGGACGCGACCGGACATCAGCGTCGCCATGTCGATCTTATCTCAATACCTCGCCGACCCGCGGGAGATGCACTGGCAGGCGGCTCTCCGCGTGCTTCGCTACCTTGCCGGCACTCGTACACTCGGTATTAAGTACAGTGTGTCCGCCGGCCCTACTGCCCTCGATGTGTACAGCGACGCGAACTGGGGGAGAGACAAGGCAACCCGTCGTTAGAGCAAGCGCCAGGCGACGGTCACTCTCTCCTCGGTCGAGGCCGAGTATATGGCGTTGGCTCTGGCGGTCCAAGAGGTTGTTTGGCTTCGGTACTTGCTGAGCGAGATCGGCGGTGTGGCGACCCGAGCTACCGTCATCTTGTTGGACAACAAATCGGCAATCAGTATGGCCACGAACCACTGGTATACCCCGCGTGCCAGGCACATCGACCTGCGAGCGCACTTCGTCCGTGACCACGTTGAGCAAGGAAACGTGATGGTCGAGTACGTTGCGTCTGAGCAGCAGCTCGCGGACTTCCTCACAAAGCCACTTCCAACTCCTCGCTTCGTATAGCTCCGCGACGCCAGCGGCATCACCGAATGTGCCGAGTGAGGGGGAGTGTTGAAGTCGGGTCACCGGTCACACCGTTCGTTATGACGCCCGTGACGGAATCACACTTGGTGGTGTGGTCCACATTGGTGGTCACCACGGTGTCGGTGTTGACGCATTGGACCCACGCCGCGCGATGACGCCGATGATGATTGTGTGAAGCCACGCCGCGAAGCCATGGCGCAAGCATGGTGCGGTCCACGTGGCTTGGTAGTGTCTTGGAGGGAGTCCAAGACTCGCCCTGTATACAGTTTGTCAGTAGAAGTGAGAGCAGCATGAAGGTCTCCACGAGGGAGCGCTGCTTGCATGTCTAGGACAGCCAGATTTGGCTCTACATCTCAATTCACTTTCCAATTTGCGCTGCAACAACAACTGCCTCCTCTTCCCTTCCTCCAAGTCGTCACCAGGCTCCTCTCGCCCAGTGCTCTGCCTCTTACATCAAGTCCGGAACCTATCGTGTAAGGCATCTGATTGGATAATGGTAGATCATGAAATAGCATCTATTGGACAAAATTATCTGAACAACCAACCTTTACCTAGCCCTACGACCCTTGAAGCCTTTGCATGGGTTTTCTCACCGTGCACGATTCGTTCACTATTGCTCGTTCACGATCGATTCAGCGCCGGACGGAAATTTTGAATCAAACGCACAATATGTGTAATACGGGGGTTATCACGGTTGATGAGATGAAATGAACGGGTATCAACAGTCGGAATCGTCTGGGCAATCAGATCGTTTCTCCATTTCATCTCGGATAGGCTGCTCTGGAGCAGCTAAACAGCATGAAACCAGATGATTCGAAACAGCCAATCAGATCGTACTTGGATGTTCCCCGAATGTGATCGAGTTTCATATCATCAACTGTGAGGACCCCACTGTCTATCTATGAAAGATACAGTGAAACCATCTGAAGCAAACAAGGCTAGACGGCACGGGGAGCACAGCGCATGGCTAACACGTAAATAAAATCGCGGGGCACAAGCGCGTTTGCAAAACTGCTTGCACGCGATGGGCACATGGGTATGGGTGATCTAAATAGATATCAGCTACACGTTGGCCTCCTTTTATCGACCTAGGGCAGGTACCAGCCATGCAGCCTGAGAGAAGTGCGTTCACGCCTTGGAACACAGGGCTTGACTAAAATAGAGTTAGAGAGCACAGGAGCCGTTGCAAAACCGCTACTAGGGGAGTCCCTGCGGGCCCCATCGTGGCGATCGAGCTCGATCGAATGAATCTGGACCTCATTCGCCAGCATGAAGGACACCAGAGAAGTCGACGAAGACGCCAAGGGCGATGCAAGCGAGGAAGAGGTTGATATGCGAGGCTCGGAGTCTTCTTAAGCCAAGGCGGTAGCAAAGGCGTCGGTGATGACAGCGAAGTCGGAAGCAAATTGCCAACCGCAAGTCGTACATGAACACCCACTTGCCTGAAGGATGGGACATCTCAAACACAGCCGCGGTGCGCGTGTGGGGTACAACGCTGCTCATGCGAGACCATGTCCACGCATCTGTTCGTCCCGTGGGCTCGGCATCCAAAGCAGCGATGTTTCGCGTCATCCGCAACAAGGCACTGAAGTTTTTCGATATTGATCTTGACGTCAAGTGGCAGCACTGATCACTGCAAAGCGATCGTTTCGGTGTGTGAGGAGGTGTGGCCTCCCATTCGTATTCCCAACTCCTGGTCACATCTGCAGCGCCAGGCACGCATGAAGAAGAACCTTTTCCCCAAGGTGATCGAGTGCAAGTGCCATATCAAGCCCCACTTGAAGATGTTTCGATCAGCGCCCTCTCACGCGCAGTTCATCCATAAGAGCGTCGTGATCACAGATGACTGGATCGCTTGCGGCGGACGCGATTACGCGGCCTGTTTTTGATCTGTGCACCTGACGCGACGGTGGAAACGCTGGCATGTGACCGCGTCGGACGAACACGGCGTCATACCAAGCCAACAAGTGATCGAAGTTCACCACGGCGCGCTGAAGCGAACATGCACACCACACGCCCTCACGTCCACGAGGATGTGTCAAACTCAGTGCCTCCGCCTATCACCGTATCCTTGCTGCTGTTTCATCAATATATACATCCATCGTCGATTGGGGCATTGAAAACTGACGTCACAAAGTCCGCACGAGCTGTGCCTGTGTGTGCACAGCGAGCCTCGCGCTTTCTCAAGTCTTTCGACGGTGCCATCGCCACAGATCTCCAAGCGCGTGAGATCGAGTTCGATCTGCTAACGATCCACCGAGTGACCACCAACGCTAGTGGCCACACGGAAGGGATGGAGCTCGCATCGTTCTGGTCCTTCGATGCGGCGAGTACGCCTGAGTGGGATCTGCTTCACCTAGACAGCAGTGACACTTCATTGTGTTCGAGATTGCTCGCATCAAGTCGTACGTGATTGGCACGTGCCACTCGTACGTGCGTACAAAGTTGGCGTGCTCACACGTCTTCGCGCCGCTGGCGCTGCAAGGGCACCTCCGCCGCTCCACCACCTCCCGGTGCGACGTGGAACAGAGTGACCGCCCGTTAAAGGCAGGGCGCAGGAGAGAGACAACCCACGCGAGGGTTATTTCTCGCGCCGGAAACTCCTGTGCAAGTTCCTGGGCCACCCTGGCCTCCCGCTCAACTGGCGGATCGTGGATAATTTTGAGATGTATGCGGAAGCAGGGATACATGCGGAAGCAGGTTTGCAAATTGCCAGCTTTTTTGGCACGGCCACATAGATTCGCCTGGAGGGGCAAGTTTACATTTGGATGGCTTGCTTTGATGATGGCGATATACGTGACTTTGAGGTCAAGGAACTTGCTGCGACTGTTGCACGCGCCCGTGACCTGAGGTTCCGAGGTTGCTCCACGCGAGTCACGGAAAGGTTCCTCCACTCCAGTGACGGAACACTCCTTTTTATCTTTCCACTACATGAATAGTGCATCATTTCATTAATCTGGACTTGTAACTTTCCCTTTATTGCACATTAGTGTTCTTCTACTGGATCCCGGGCTTCTTGGAGAGAGGCATGGCCGAATGTTTCTGTTTGTTATGTTTGTGGAATGTCCCGCGGGACGTGTTGGTCTTGGACGGCTTCGGGAATCCGCAGGGAGCACACGTGAAGCAGCTGTTCTTGTGTTCCTCCATGTATTTTTATGTGGAACGAGATCTTCATGCACCGCGGGCACCAAAACTGGGCAAAATGCACAGGTTGCATCTTGTCATCTTCGGTCTCTACACCTTCCAAATCGAGGAAACAGTGCATTGGGGTATTGGTGTCATCATACCCGAGACCGCGGGGGGGGGGCCAGATCCCCGCGGAAGATCAGCAGAGCACCCGCGTCCAACTCTACCACGTCCTCTTCCATGTGTGCAAGTGCGTTGTTCCACCTGATCCGACATTCGTGTCATTCTCGAGTCCCACAAAGACAGATGGTTTGTAGTCCTCGTAGTGTCGTATCTCCCCAATTTTATAGTCACGGTACACTTGTTGGGCTTCGCCACCTCGAATCGAACGAATGAACGCCCACGGACGTCGCATCTCGTTGGACGGGTTGATCCCCTCTCATTTCTTGAGCTGGTCTGCTCGACCGAGGCACGTACAAGCTACACTTCGGTCGCTGGATGCTGGTCGACTTTGGGGCAGAGAGTTCAGGGTTTCTCAACGGCAAGTACGTTCATCGTTTCCGCCCTTGGGCGTACATGCTTCTTCGATCCGAGTGCGCGTTTGCATACGAGAACTGTTTTCCGGCATGGTGCGAACTGCGGATGAGCTCTTCAGAATGAAGATCGCTCCTCCCATTATTGCCAGCAATCATTCACCACCGATCAAAGCCGAAAGTCGAGCTGTTTGGCCTCATGTCGGTGTCTCGTGCTGGCCGCACCTGATCCGGAAGGGACACGAGAAGAATAACCCACTACTTGACACATTTCTCCAGACTATCATTCCCAGCCGCGGCCGTCGCAACCCATCTCCACAGCTTGCACACGACTCGAGAACATCGCTAAGTTTGGTTGACCAGACCGTGGTACTCCCATTAGCTGTCCATTGGCCATCTATCGAATGCTGGAGGCTTGTAGGTGACCAGAGTCAGCTGGACGTCCGGTATAGAGCATTTTGACACTACAGCGACTTGCCCACGATTAAAGTGGATGGGCACACTGATATAGGACATTTGCTGGTGCAGAAGGTGATGGGGACCCTGCATTCACTAGGCCCTACCAGAGGAACCACCACTTCAGAATGTTGTGGATGCCACCGAGATCTTTCATCTTGAATCTGCGATAAATTCTAAAGAGGGTCATGTAGGGGTCTGGGGTCCAAAACTTGGTCAGAGCCAGCTGGCATCTAACGAACTCAACAACTGATAGTTGCAACTACTGTGTAGATACTGCAACGCAGAAGCCACCTGGATCTGTGGATACGGGACCCGCAGTCCCGTACCCTTCTGTTCTGGTGCGCCTGATCACGCCCGCAGCAACCACCACACTATCCCCACTCACTATCACTCACTATCACAGATATCAAACCCAAAATATACACGGCGATCGACTGAGCATGTGCGATCAAGATGCAAACTATTGAGGGTTCTCGGATTAAGGCAACCGTTTGGTGAACCATATTCTATTAACCCATCGTGCTGCGCTCTCACTGGTTGATCGACTTTTCTCTTGAACATCGACTCAAATGTGGTATGAAAATGAGCAAGCGTTGATGGAAATCTCCACGGATCCTCAAATGAATTGGTGAATGCGTTTCATTGACCAAAACCCAGAAACGGGCGATTCAGTGGTGAATGAACTTTGCCAGCACAGGACCCCCCCCCCCCCCCCCCCCCCCCCAGTATTGCACCGGAGAACCAACGAGGTGTGAATTTTTCTCTGTAAAAGCGCCCCACTCCACCCATCCTCTCGACCAATGCAGGTTGTGGAGACTCACCCCAACTCTCTCTCTCTCTCTCTTCGATAACGCCCCACTGTCGCCCACTCGCCCGCGTTTCAGCTGACGCATGATATATCAGCGCTTGTGCGATCGGCCCGAATCGCTAAGTGGTTTAGTACCCACCAATACTACACGGTGCTACAAGCCGCGTTCGCGAAGTCAACATCGACTGCACTTCCGAGCGCGAGACCCCCCCACATGGCGTCAAATAGACCCATCCGCTCACAGTGGATTTCGGACTACCGTTTACAGCGGAGAGCAGGCGGCATACGATGCCGCGACTTCGTTGGATTGGTGCACTTCGGTACAGGGCCCTATACGCCACATCACTTCGGCCGTCTATGTTCCCGCCGGGCTGGTACACAACGTTCCGACTCTCTCAAACGGTGCAATCATAATCGGCGAGAGCGTGATTACCAAAGAGTCACCAGATGTGTTCGTACGCAATGCAGCACTGGTTGTGACAGCCGTGCCACACAATATAATCATCTTGCGTGGAACGTGGCGCACGCATCCTCACGGGGTGTCCACCAGGTGCTGAACGCAGTGAACGCCGAGGAAGTTGATTGTCGTGATGAAGGGGGCGAGGGAGGGCTGTGGAGTTGCGAACGCGGCGTTCAACTCCTGTTGAAGTGTTCTTGGTGCACGCCACAAGCGTGTTGTCGAGACCAGGAACATTGCATTCGGCCGGTGTGAAGGATTCAATCCATGTGCCCATAAAACGCCGCCCACTAGGCCTTCGAGTAACTGATGCCGCTTGCACGGCACCGTGCCTTGATCTCCTCCTTCATCCTCTTGATCCCGTGCGGGACAATGGACCCTGGGGCAGTTGTCGTAAGCATATCGAGCAGTGGTTAAAGCACTCGCAATCTCGCGGCGGGGGATGTGGAGCAGCTTCATCTTCCTCCCCACTGCCTGTTTGTAATGAAACAGGTAACCGGTCACTCGTGTGTTGGGAAACTGGCGTTTCACGGTGCTGGTGATTCCATCTCATAGTCGAGCACGGCATCCGGTCGATCTGGTGGTTGGTAGCCTTAGTCAGCTCGTTGAAGAGATCTCAGTGCATGTCGCTCGTTCGCTTCGTCTTTGGCGCATATTCAATGAGCAATTTTGATGTTGCTCGATACTATCAGTTTTCACAGGTTTGATGCAGTTTGGTTGAGCCCACATGTGTATTATGCAGTGTACCCTCCAGTCCAGAGTTCCAGAGTTCTGTGTCTCCGTTGAACTCACCGAGGTCACTGTGCTGAGAGTGGTCGGAGGGGTCTCAAAAGCTTTAACCAAATAAACCAATTATCATCGCAAGCGCTGCGTTTGCGGGTTGCCTTCGGCAACCCCAGTGGAGTGTGCGCAATGCTTGGTCAGAACTGCAAATACTATTGAGGTTAGGTCAAACATATGTTCAAATACCCTCACCAAAATTACCCCTGTGTACCCGAAGTGTAAGCAATGTGCAGTTGGTAAGTGGTAGGGGAGGGGGGAGGGAGGGTGAACATAGGATAGAGTTGAGATTGTCTTGCAGCGCGCCGTTTGTACTGGTTGGGTATTCTTGTTGGTGAAACATACCTGTAAAGCAGGACGCATACACATGCAGTCATCCTAGCTTAGAGTTTTTCTTCATAGACATACGCGTGGTGGAAATTGTGTGCTTGGTTCTTGTAGTATTTATGCAAGGTATCTCCTAAATTATGTACGTGCTACTTTTGAGGGGTCTCGTCCATGATCTCTTGGTAGACAATGTTCTTTGTGAAGGTCCCGTTCTCGTCCTGCTTGTCTGGGCTTTGAATTGCAACCTTCACTTTGTCTCGAGAGGAAACGCGGGAGAGAGCAACGTATAGCTGACCGTGAGCAAAGACTGGTCTTGGTAGGAACAGGCCAATATTGGGAATTGTCTGGCCTTGTGCTTTATGAATTGTCATCGCAAAGGCGAGCTTCAACGGCAGCTGATATCGAGTGAGTTGGAACGAAAGTTTGGAGTCGCTGGACGTCAGTGCCATTGCATAGGCCTCGATCTCGCTGTAAACTCCGTAACAGCATTATGATAGCGCCGGTCTTATGTGGAGCTTGTGGGGTGGGGGGCCACCAAACGAAAGGGTATTTAGAAACTCCGTGGGGTATGTTCCGTCATCACTATGTGCGATGGTGTCGACGGAAAAGTATGTATGTTCATCATTTGCGCTAACCACTGCCAGAATTGCGAGAACTTTGTTGTGGATAATATCAACGTCAGCGTTCCATGGAGCCAGGATTGCTCGCTCTGCGAAGTAAGTCTTATCAACATGCGTTCGCGAATGTCACCTCACACGTGATTGATCAGCTGATATACCATGCTTGAACCGTGCGTGGGCTCGTCCAAAATTATATCCTTCCTAGTAGTTACGACCCAACGTAGCGTCCTTGAAGTGTCTTCCTTCACCTATCTCCAACAAGAAGGAAGAGAACTGCTTCATCTAATCCTGGGCGATAGAAATCTTCGCCGTCGTGATGCGCATGTTCTCGGTCAAGCGCAGCGTCTTAAATTCCTGCCACAGGCGGGATTGTTTGATGCAAGCATCGAGAACGACGACTTTACCCCCAAACGGGACCGTTGACGTGTTCATCAGAATTCGCAATGTGCGGTTGGTTTCGAGGACGTATGGTTTGCCTGTTCCTCCGGGGCCATCCAAAAAGAAAAGTTCGGACCCCGTGTAGCTTGAATCCTTGACCACGCAAAAGATGTCGGCGTATACAAGAAACTCCGTAACAGCATTATGATAGCGCCGGTCTTATGTGGAGCTTGTGGGGTGGGAGGCCACCAAACGAAAGGGTATTTAGAAACTCCGTGGGGTATGTTCCGTCATCACTATGTGCGATGGTGTCGACGGAAAAGTATGTATGTTCATCATTTG